>CAJQUN010001034.1:0-120806 GCA_907163345.1 Haberlea rhodopensis
CTCGCCACTTACTGAGCTTAGCATACAACTGATGCTCTCTAAGAATCTGAAGCACTGTCCTCAAGTGTTTCACATGATCTTCCTCACTCCGGGAGTAGATAAGAATGTCGTCAATAAACACGATGACGAACTGATCAAGATACTGCTGAAACACTCTGTTCATCAGACTCATGAAGACAGCCGGGGCGTTCGTCACACCGACGGCATCACTAAGAACTCATAATGCCCGTATCGAGTCCGGAACGCTGTCTTCTGCACATCTTCCTCTCTGACCCGAATCTGATGATACCCGGATCTCAAATCAATCTTGCTATACACCCTGGTACCTTGCAACTGATCAAACAAGTCATCTATCCTTGGGAGAGGATACTTGTTCTTCACTGTAGCCTTATTCAGCTGCCGGTAATCGATGCACAACCGCATCGAACCGTCCTTCTTCTTCACAAAGAGAACTGGTGCGCCCCATGGCGACACGCTCGGGCGTATATATCCCTTGTCCAAGAGATCCTGCAACTGTTCTTTCAACTCTCTCAACTCTGCCGGTGCCATCCTATAAGGTGCACGAGAGATAGCGGATGTCCCTGGCAGCAACTCGATCCCAAATTCAACTTCCCTGGCCGGTGGAAATCCTGGGATCTCTTCTGGAAATACATCAGCAAATTCTGCCACAACTGGTACATCCTCAACCCTCAGTTCTTTACTCGCTCTCCAGACGTGTCCACGGCATAAATAAGATAGCCCGTGTGTCCACGTTCCAACAGCTGAGACATCTTGATCGCTGAAATCAACGGAATCTTCGCACGAGATCCGTTGCCAAGAAAGTCCACTGACTGCCCAACTCAGGTCTGAACTTCACTGTCCTCTGTCGGCAATCTACCACTGCCTGATATCTGTTCAGAACATCAATACCCAAGATGCAGTCGAAGTCTGACATACCCAGCACAATCAAGTCTGATCTCAACTCGTTGCCCTCAAAATAAATGAGGCCATCTGCCAAAAACTGATCAGCAACGACGTTTCTTCCAGTGGGTGTCGAGACAAATAGAGGCGTGGGCAAAGAAGACGTGCGCATATGGTGTCTTTCCACAAATCCCACAGACACAAAGGAATGGGAGGCACCTGTATCTATCAAAACAAAAGCAGGGTACGTAAATAAATGGCACGTACCGGCAATCACCTCCTCCGGGGCTGCCTGAGCCTGCTCTCGGGTCAGTGCATATACCTGACCCTGGGGTGGTCCCACTGTCTGACCTCCCGATGGACGAGGCCCAAACTGCTGCCTCTGCTGCACTGTCCTGTCTTCAAACCTTGGCCTGTTGCCCTGATACTCTGACTGGCCTCCCCTGGTGGGACAATATCGAGCAATGTGGCCCATCTTGCCACAAACATAACATGCAGGACACTTGTTTGAAGAATGTGGTCCTCCACAATTGTTGCACCGAGGCTCTCCCGGCCTATCCCCTTGTGAAGATCCTCGACTGGCGGACCAATTTCCCTTCTTGCCATCCTGTTTCTGACCAAAGTATTTCTTTCCACCATACCGCGAAGATGAAGAGGCACCACGGGGTTTAAATGGCTCACCCCGAGGCCTCAAACTGTCATTGGTCTGCCTCTGCTGCGGTACTGGTGGTGGCATGGCGTAAGCTCCTACTCCTAGCTCAGCAAGCTCTGCTCTTGTGAGAGCATCATCAAAAGAAGTTGGGTTATTGATGATAACCCGGTCATAGAGCTCCGGTCGCAGTCCTTTCATGAAATTTCTCATCTTGGCACGTCCATCAGAGGCAATATGGGGGACATACCTCAGTAGTGATGAGTACTGTGTGGCATAGTCTGCCACTGTCATGTTCCCCTGCCTCAGACTTGCAAATTCATCCTCTTTTGTCTGTCTTGCTGCCGCGGAGAAGTATCGGTTCAAGAACCTGGTCCTGAAGAGCGTCCAGTCAATCACAGCACCCAGTGCTCTCATCTCCATCACTGTGCTCCTCCACCACATCAATGGTTTCTTAGCCAACTGGAACTCCGCCAGCCTCAGCCAAGCAGTAAATAGCACACGGAGCCGATACAAAGATCTGTTCAAGTCTCTCCAGCCACTCTTCAGCTTCTTCTCCGGACTCTGTACCCTCAAACCGGGGCGGATGATAAGACAGAAACTGAGTCAAGCTAATCTCACCCGGGTAGCAATAACTGAACTACTGGTTCCACTCCTACAGCCGGTGGAGGTAGAGGATTAGCCTGTCCAATACTCGCATTTACACTCCCAACATCTCCGACTTCCTCATTAGCAGCCATGCTGTAACACAATTGTTAACAACAATCCAAAGCAATATATAACATGTCGTTAGATAACAGGAGTGATATAAGCATGTTAGTATAACAGGATATACAGTAATATGCACCACATGCATAAACATGCTCCAAATGTAAGCACCTAGCCAAACATGCTAAGGCTACCCTTCACTCGTTCCCGGGTTCTCTAACCACTGCTCTGATACCACTAATGTAAGGACCCTAATCCTTAAGTGCGGAATCAAGGCATAATTAGGGCTAATATCATGATCAGAGTAGAATAAACATGTTGAGTCTAAGAGCTTAAGCATTTACATGCCAAAATAAAGGACTACCAAAAAGGATTAATTACATTCCAACAAATGAATGTGTCCACTATAGTTTTACGCTACTCCTAGAGTAGGCACTATACAAAAGAATCTTGTCCTTTCATCTACCAAAGATGCTCGTGAAGCTCACTGTCTCAACCCGTTCAAGCCCATCTATCATGCCAAAAAGGTACCTACAAGGACAACCCCCAAACATGAGCAATAATAATCATTCATATTCAACACAATATGAAGATAAAGCGTAAATGCATAATCAA
Source organism: Haberlea rhodopensis (assembly GCA_907163345.1). NCBI lineage: Eukaryota > Viridiplantae > Streptophyta > Magnoliopsida > Lamiales > Gesneriaceae > Haberlea > Haberlea rhodopensis. The sequence continues at coordinate 2,873 of CAJQUN010001034.1, forward strand.
TATGAAACACTTCCTGTTTCCCGTGCATTTCAAACGCTTCCCGTTTGGTTGTCCCTGTACCAGAACTCATGAGTATAATCAATAGATTATTTTTAATGGCCAAACATGTCATGACATCATATACCATCTCAACTGTACCACATATTGGTCACCATTCCCTAGTCTGTCCATCACAGTGTATTTTAATGCCCCTCGCTTATATTCATATGGGCGGCATAGGATAACCTCGCTACAATGGACATGCGGCGCTCCCACCCCTCGCTTCACAGAGAGCGGCAAATACCCTTTCCTCGCCGCATATGACAACCACGCTCAAATGTGACATGCGGCGCTCCCACCCCTCGCTTCACATTTAGCGGAACCAATACAAAAAGCGGCAAGCATTAAAATCATCAAAGGATGACCACGACTCATGGGATGTGCATCCAATAATCATAATATGCATCTATCATCAATATGCATAAATTACCATGTATATGCATCCACAATGCAATACCTCATATGGTATAAATCAACATGTATATGCATCCACAATGCAATACCACATATATACTCGCATCCACAATGCATAAACAATGAGTATATAAAATACATGTTACCGTTGGGTGCCCGTACGTCCACTACGTACCTTTCCAAAATGTGGAATGTGGTTGGACCTCAATTCCTTGGTTGCGTTGCCACCTGGGTTGGTTCTACATATTCACAAATACCAATATTAGAACCCAATAATAGTCCAATACCAAAAATCCCACAAAAACACCCAAAAATACCATTTTTGGTGTCTCGCGATCGATCGCCATCAAGCCCCGATCGATCGCGAGAACACACTGCCTCGCCCAACAATTTTCAACAATCCGCGATCGATCGCGGAGCTAGCGCCGATCGATCGCGGCCTCGCCGATCGATCGCGCCAAGCTCGCGATCGATCGCTGAGGCTTACTGCCTCAGCCCTGCTGCTCGCGATCAATCGCGAGAAAACGCCGATCGATCGCCGAGCTGTGGGCATGCGGGATTTGGGCACTATTCACCCATCTCCTTCCCAAACACCAACAAACCCACCAATACCAACATAAATCAAACCCAACAACTCAAAACCACCCATAAACATCAACATAAACTCAAATATACAACATCCAACCAAAACACTACCAAAATCACAACACCCAACACAAACCCATTTTAAAACCCTTCAAAATCAAACCAAACTCAAACAAAACCTTACAAAATTAAAACATGAGGTACCCATACCTCTTGGGGATCTCAAATCACCCAACAATCTCCTCAAAACAAGATTTTGCAAGAACTTCACTCCACCCTTGAGCTCCTACTCGAAAATGTGAAGGGGGAGAAGGGTTTGGGCGTTGGAGATAATTTGGTAAAGTAAAATAAGAGTGGATGGGGTGGGGTTGGGTATAAGAGTGAGTTTATTAATTAAAATTCATACCAAATAATTTCATGGTGTATAAAACACCCCAACATGATATTTTCCAAAGCATTTACTCAAAATGCACCATAATATCAATTAACACATGATTTCACATAAATTGCTAACTAAGGCAAATAAATCATGCTTCCCATAATATTTACCCAACATGCACCACATGCACCCTGAAATGCAATCCCGGGTCACCCCTACTACATGACCATGCATTTCCACATAAGGTAAATAAATCCCAAAACATAATCAATTACCACATAATTAATCATGTAAACACAATTTAAAGCCAATTAGCAATTAACCATTTCGGGGATGTCACAGATAGTGAGGTTCAGAGATGGACATCATTGGTACTTCAGGGTCAGCCATCCAAGTTCAGAGTGGCTGAGGATGATTCTTTGAGACTGGGCAACCGATGGGTAGTCCAGATACACCAGAACTGCGTAGAGGAATATTGGAGCGAGCTCACAGTAGTCGGTTCAGTATCCACCCAGGGGGAAAGAAGATGTACAAAGATCTATGCGATCAATTCTGGTGGAGACGCATGAAGCGTGAGGTGATCATTTTCGTTAAAAGATGTTTGATCTGCCAGCAGGTAAAGGCAGAGAGGCAGAGGCCTGGTGGTGAGCTGAAGAGCTTAGAGGTGCCTGAATGGAAGTGGGAGCATATATCTATGGACTTCGTGACCCACTTGCCGAGGACGGCCTCAGGATTTGATGCGATCTGGGTGATCGTAGATAGGCTAACGAAGACGGCTCATTTCATCCCTTACAGTATGTCTTATACATACTTGAAGATGGCCCAGATGTATATACGGGATGTGGTGAGATTGCATGGTATTCCAGTCTCGATAGTGTCTGACAGGGACCCGAGGTTCACTTCACATTTCTGGGAGGGTCTCCAGACAGCTTTGGGCACAGAGGTGAGACTGAGTACGGCCTATCACCCTCAGACAAACGGCCAAACAGAGCGTACCATTCAGACGCTCGAGGACATGTTGAGGGCATGCATTTTGGAGTTTGATACTCCGTGGCAGGATTCAGTGCCGCTGGTGGAGTTCTCCTATAATAACAGTTATCAGGCGAGCATTCAAATGGCTCCTTTTGAAGCTCTGTATGGACGACGATGTAGATCACCGCTGTATTGGGAGGACCTGACTAGCAAAGCGGTTGGAGGACCGGATATGATCAAGGATATGGAAGGTAAGATAAAGTTGATACGCCAAAAGATGAAAGCGGCCCAGGATAGGCAAGCGGCCTATGCCAACAAGCGGCGACGACCGTTAGAATTCCAGTTAGGAGACAGGGTCTTCTTAAAGATCTCGCCCTTCAGGGGTGTGGTTCATTTCGGTATGCGGGGAAAGTTGTCTCCGAGGTATGTCGGGCCATATGAGGTGTTGCAGCGTATCGGTACTTTGGCATATCGTTTGGCTCTACCGCCGTCTTTATCTGGCATACACGATGTTTTCCATGTCTCTATGTTAAGGAAGTATGAGCCAGACCCGTCTCATGTCTTACAGCCTACAGAATTTCAGTTAGACTCAGATGTGTCCTACGTTGAACGACCGATCAGAATTCTGGATCGAGAGGATCGCAGACTACGGAGCAAAGTTATACCGATGGTAAAAGTTCAGTGGGATCGTCGGGGTGTCAAGGAGGCTACATGGGAGACGGAACGGCATATGGTGCACCACTATCCGGAACTATTCTCTGGTATGTTTTTTTTATGTTTAGTTCCGTTATGATGATGCATGTGGATTTCGAGGACGAAATCTTATAAGTAGGGGAGTAATATAATACCCCCGAAATGTTATATGATTATGCGCTACGATGATGATTTACGATGTGTTTAAGAGGGTTGTGATACTTTAATTGGGGGTTATAATTATGATATGATGATATGGTTTAGGGGGCATGTTAGGTGTTTTTAATTGTTGTATTGATGTAGTAAAATTATAAAATATCAAAGGAAGATATTTTTATACATCGTATGAAATACCGGGACACAATTAAACACCACAAAACCACCCTACATGCAACCACCCACCCCCCACTTGCAGCAACCCACGCCCCCTCCCCTGTTTTCTGGAAAAGAGTTGACCAAGTAGTCATGTTGGCACTTAGATATTTTCACTTTGGTCTCTTCCAAAAACCTCCTTCTTCCTCCCTTATTTTCGTCTGAAATCTGGACTGCTGCTAGGAGGAAAGTGATCGGAAATTCCTTGTCTCTTCTTGACAAAAATCGGAGAGCAAAAGTGGTAAGGAATCACGCTGGTTCACCAGCTTTTTTGTTTTATACATATGTTTTCTTTGTAGCATATTTGGCATGCTAGTGTAGGGTTCGATGAAATCTTGTTATGAGTACTTGTATATGATGTTTATGAAGCCCCTAGCATGTCTTGTTAAGTAACTTGCATGCTTTATGTGTTAGATTTTCGTTTGTAAAAAGGGCTCCTCGAAAATCTGAGCAAGGAAGTGCCCTGTTTGTATTTTGAGTAGGGCTTTTATTATGAAGATTTGAAGCATGCTAGCTTAGGTTATGGGAAAACCTTTGACGTGATTACATACATGGAAGTTTGGTGAAAATGCCAGCATATTTGTTTAAGCATGAACTATGGGCTATGTGGTAGTTTCGTTGCCATAAAGATGTATGTTCAATAATTCTGGGCTGTGTAATTATGCCCTGTTTTTCAGAAAAGTTGATCGAGTATTGATAAAAAGGGGTAGTTTTAATGCATGTCGGTTTAAGTTATGAGTGAACCTTTAATTTTAATACATGCATGGAAGTATGATGAAGCTATTGATATGCTTGTTTAGGCATTGTATGTTATGTTATGAAGTAGAATTAATGGTGTGAAAAGAGGTGCTCAAAAATCTGGGGAAGTCCCGATTTTTCAGAGCTCTCGATCGATCGAGATTTTGGTCCCGATCGATCGAGCGAGACAGAATTTGAATTTCAGGTGCCGATCGATCGATGGATTTCTCGATCGATCGGTGAAGCTCCTCGATCGATCGTTAAAATGTTTCGATCGATCGATCGAGGCAGAATGGTTGGGCACTGTTTGTGCACAGTTTCTCGATCGATCGAGACCTCGGGGCCGATCGATCGAGAGAGGCAGAATGTTGAAAAATAAAATGATGATTTATTTTGTTAAGTTTATGATGTGAGATGGTATTGAGGCATCTAATATGGTATTGTATGGTCTTGTAGAACCATCCCAGGTACCGGCACCATCAAGGAGATAAGTCCGTTGACTCCCCCTCCTTTTGAAAAGGTACGTAAGAGACGTACGGGCATCGGACGGTAACACACATCTTTACACTACAACTATGCTTTTATTGCATGAGTATTCACGATGAAATGATGATGTTTATACGATGTTTAAATGATGATATTTATACGATGTTTATATGATGATGTTTATATGATGCTTATATGATGATGTTTATGCGATGTTATTTGTGGTAAGATGCCACGGGGTAAGATGCCCCACATGGTAAGAGGCCATGCGATGTTATTTGTGGTAAGATGCCACGGGGTAAGATGCCCCACATGGTAAGAGGCCATGCGATGTTATTTGTGGTAAGATGCCACGGGGTAAGATGCCCCACATGGTAAGAGGCCTTGCGATGTTTATAATGTGGTAAGATGCCACAGGGTAAGATGCCCATATGCATGATTATGAATCAGGGACAACGATAAGAAGTTAATGAATAACCAGCATATTTACTTAACCAATGTTTCATGCATTTACTATGATGTTTTATGATGTTAAGTAAGATTGTATATGCTTATGATGTGTTATCCCTGTAGGTACGCTTTTGGACTAAAGGACTAAGGGGTCGGGTTGAGGCGGTGAGCTACGAGGAACACAGGAATGTATAGGATTCAAGTCACGATTAGTATCTACTCTAGGAGTAGTATAAATCTAAATATTAACATCCTTTTGGGAATGTAATGAATTGTTTTTGAAGTCTTTTTATTTTGGCCTGTAATCCTGTTAGCTCATGTAACAACCAGAACCTTAAAACGTTATTAATGCATGATTAGTCCTTCTTACGTCTATTAATCACTGTTAAGGTGGGAAGACCCCACACTAATCAAATCCGGTCCCCCTACCGTTTTACTAGTCAAGTCTTCCCAGTACAACGGTGACCTACAACGTCGACCGTAAAGAGCTTCGAATGGAGCCATCTGAATGCTCGCCTGATAGCTGTTATTATAAGAGAACTCTACTAGTGGCACTGAATCTTGCCACGGAGTATCAAACTCCAATACACATGCCCTCAACAAACCTTCGAGCGTCTGTATGGTACGCTCCGTCTGACCATCTGTCTGAGGGTGATAAGCTATAAGGGATGAAGTGAGCCACCTTCGTAAATCTATCCACGATCACCCAGATCGCATCATATCCCGAGGCAGTCCTTGGCAAGTGGGTCACGAAGTCCATAGATATGTGTTCCCACTTCCACTCCGGTATCTCTAAACTTTTCAACTCGCCACCAGGCCTCTGCCTCTCCGCTTTTACTTGCTGACAAATCAAGCACTTCTTGACAAAGGTGATGACGTCTATTTTCATCCGCCTCCACCAAAACTGGTCGCACAAGTCCTTGTACATCTTTCTTCCACCTGGATGTATTGTAAGGACCCTAGTTCCTTAACGATGAAATCAAGATATAAACATGGCTAAACATGTAATAGAGACATCTTAGAGTTCTGGTTGTTATGTGAGCTCAATGCAATTACAGGCCAAAAATAAAACTTCAATAGTTAGTTAATTACATTCCCAAAATGTGCTAAGACTAACAAAAATCCTGTAATCTATCTTCTTTCAATTCTCTTTCAGCTCACAGTTCAACCCAACCCTGAGCCCCTTTCGTCCAAAAGCGTACCTACAGGAACAACTCACCATGAGCATATATAAATCACCATTTATCACAATTCAACTTAACAAAATAATTTAAGCGCATGCGGCAAAATAATAGATATGCTCCTTGATCACCACATTAGCACATTTCACTGTTGTTCCTGTTTCACAAATTTATGCACAAAATCATTAGTTCATGACATAATGATCGATAACACGTTTCCAATTATATCCACAATATTTCACATTAATCACTAGAATTGTGACTGTTCCGGTCCCAATACAACAGCGGAATTTTAGGACCCCTCGCTTCGACATATAGCGGCATCATATGATATCCCTCGCTTCGACAATGACAGCGGCATGTTACTTCGCTTAGACATGACAGCGGCAAATATCATACTACCATCGCTTCATATGACAGCGGCAAGTACCTCCCTCGCTCGGAGATAAAGGCTACCGGAACATTCATCAATTCTACCACAATAATCAAACACATTTGATTCCAATATCATGATATAACACTATCATTTCACATATTCCATCACATATATGGACACACTATTCGCAATATGCATCACTAAAGTTGCAATACGATTTACCGCCCGATGCTCGTACGTCTCACTACGTACCTTAGTTTCAAAAGTGGAGAAGTTGTATAACTTTATCTCCTCGATGTAGTTGGTACCTGGGATGGTTCTACACAACCATACAAATCAATATTAGAAGCTAAACAATAGCCAAATACCAAAAATTTAACAAAATTCAACATTTTTCAAAATTCTACAGCTGGCGATCAATCGCTCCACTGAGGCGATCGATCGCCTCAAATTTTTTTCTTCGCGGCGATCGATCGCTTCAAACATGGCGATCGATCGCCTAACCCTTGGTTTGGCTACTGCATCTCGGCGATCGGTCGCCTCATTTTAGGCGATCGATCTCCTGCCCTGCGAGAAGCCCACTGCCCTTAGGCGATCGGTCGCCTCTTTTCAGGCGATCGATCGCCTCGCACAGACACACGATTTTCACCATTTTTTCACCAAAAATTCCTTCCCAACTTCCACAACACTTATACCAACAAACCCAAAACACAAAACACTATAACCTCATATCATCTTTACCCCCCTCATATTATTCAACCCCCAACACTTTTCAAACCCTACCCTCCTCCTCTCATTTTCGAGTTGAGCCCCAAGGTGGAAGAGGAGTCCTTGCAAAACTTGATTCTTGTGATTTCTTGGTAAGATTTGGGGCCTAGGATGTATATATATATCATCCCTTGTTGTTTTGTGAGGTCTATTGTGAATTTGGGTTGTTGTTTGGAGTTTGAAAATGGGTTTATTTGGGTTGGTATGTTTTGTGGTTGGGTGTGGGATTTTGGGGTTGTTTTATGATGTATATTGACTTGCCCTCACCAGGGAGCAGGCTACAGCAGCTCCAGAGGAAGTGATAGCGGGTACGTGTTATTTATTTACGCACCCTTCTTATATTTTGATAGATACAGGTGCGTCACACTCCTTTGTGTCGACGAGTTTTGTGGAGAAGCACCGTATATGCACAACTCCGTCACCCACGCCTCTTGTGGTTTCGACACCCGCTGGAAAGAGTGTGATTGCAGATCAGTTTGTTGATGACGGCCTCATTTATTTTGAGGGCAACGAGTTGAAGTCAGATTTGATTGTTCTGGGTATGTCGGACTTCGACTGCATTGTGGGTGTTGAAACCCACTTTTGTCGTCTTATGTGTGGTGTCTTCCCTGGCTGGGAATTTACTTTGTGTTCTGTTTTATGTCGAGTATTGTGTATTCCCTGGCCGGGAATTATATTATGTGACGTGCTTTTGTTTTGGGATAGCTCAATTTATGGGGAGACTCTGCCCAAATTTTTATAAAAGTTTACCATGTGAAAAGTGGTGTAATGGGGATGGAAATGGGTGGAATCTATGAGTCTAAATGTGGGTAGAGATGATCTTAATGTTGAATATTAAAGAAATTTTGTAGTTGCCATTCAATGGTAAAGTATCATCTGAGCTTCCCGATTGACTTTTTATTGAAAGCATGTGCCACACATAGTGGTTAATACACTAATTAAGGGTTAAGGGCTTGGGGTCCTTACATGTATGCTAAACCTACTTGTATGAGCGCGATGCAAGATCCCTTGACGCAACTCCGGTGCACTCGGCACTACCCAACGATTAACAAGCCTCAAAAAACCATCTTCTGCCACTCTGAACTTTGATGACTGACCCAGACGTAATAATGACAACCATCTCTGCACTTCAACGTCTGACATCTGAGCTTTCCTGATAGATTCAAAGATGTCCGGCTCTGCCAATAGGGTCGATACGTGTACCGGTGATGTATCTACATCAAAGTCGTATCCTAGATGACAACATGAAGTCATCATGGCTGATAACTGAATAGCATCCTCCGCGGTATACTTCACCTTCCTACTCAAGGCGTCAGCTGTCAGGTTCACCTTCCCCGGATGGTACTCTATCTCACAGTCATAGTCCTTGAGCAAGTCCATCCATCTCCTCTGCCTCATATTCAGGTTCACCATATAGGTAATGCCGCCAAATTTTCAAGGCGAATATGATAGCCGCTACTCCAAATCATGAACTTGGTATCTGGTCTCATGAGGCTTTAGCTGCCTCGAAGCATAAGCCACCACTTGCTTATCCTGCATCAGTACACAGCCCAAACCCTGCAGTGATGCATCCGTGTACAAAGCAAACCTTTTGTACTAGGGTTGGTAATGGAAATAGAGTTTGGGAGGTAATTATTGAAAACAGATGATTTTTAATGAATCATGGTGTAATTGTGGACGTATTGGTATTTTGTAGTTTTGGTACTATATATATCAAGTAGACTTGGTATTCCGTCATTTGCATGGAATCTCTCATCTCTCTTCCCTCTCTCATCGCACTCCACCTCCTTCCCTAGACCCTTCTCCTTTCTCTTTGGAGAAAAGTGGCTGGAAGCTTGGCTCGGGAGCCGAATTTCTTGAAGAAAAGTTGGTAATCCTCTTCCTCTCGCCTTTAGCTTCGATTTGATTATGGTATTGTGGATTTTTGGTTAAAGCTTGGGTTGGATTTAGATTTGGGGGGTTTTTGATAAAAATTCGAAGTTGAGTTTTTAGTGTTTTTATTGGTTACAAATGGTGTATTGGTGGTGTTGGGGAAGTTAGGGGTGTTGGTTTTGAGTTTGGGTGTGAAAAACACCATTGAAGCTCGAAATTTTCGGAAACCCGCACGTCGCGATCGATCGCGGCTTGGCACCGATCGATCGCGACATGCTACTGAATTTGGGAAGGCGATGAACATTCGCGGCGATCGATCGTGAAAAGTAGGCGATCGATCGCGAGGGTCTTGGCGATCGATCGCGGATGGCAGTGCTGCGGACAGTATAGTTGCGCGATCGATCGCGCCTGATGGGCGATCGATCGCGGCACTGTTTGGATGGTTTTTTTGTGGAATTTTGGAAAATGTCGGGATTTTGGAATCGTAGTTTAAAGGGGCCCGTTTCCGGGACAATGTGTACATTCCAATGGGAATCCTATACTTTTAAAAATGAATTGGTTGGAGCCAAAATTTAATAAGAATTCTCGGTTGAGTTTTTGGCTATCTCTTAATCATATAAAATGGAATATTTTGGGTATTATGCATGCTTAGCCGGGGGGCTTTTATTTTGGTAAATCGTCATGGATAAACGATAGGTTTGGAAATTGTGAACATGCTTGGGCACGTGATTGGATGCCTATGTTTAATTGGGAGTTATTTGCATGATTAGCACTTAACTCATCGGGTCGTGGGACTCAGGCAAGGTTGGACTCAAACTACAGGATCATAAGGTATGTATGACGTACGAGCATAGCCCTTTTATATAATTGCAATTGTTGAGTGCTTGGTACACTATATTGCAATGAATGTGTATGGGAATGCATGATACATGGTATTAGTAGTAAACGTATATGAAAAATGCATGGTTTATGGTAATTGCTACAATGGATATATATGTGCATTGGGAATCATATGGTGCCTCTTTTGAGCGAGCAATGATTAGGATGCCGTCTCCCTTGAGCGAGCCTCGGTTACGAGGCCACTGCTGTTGAGCATGCGTGGGAACGAAATACCGCTATTGTAGAGCGAGCAATGGAATAGAACTATGGGGCCATAAGTGAGATATATGGAATGTCTGTAATCATTGTTTAATGATTTGATGCTATTGATTATGATATCGGTATATGGCTAATGGATATGTTAATCAATGTAATGATTAATTGGCATTTGGGAATTTAATGTTTCAGTGTTTTGAGAACAGGGACATTACAGGAAACCCCGGATGAGGATGATACCATCCAGGGAGTATATGTTGTATTTCATAGCATTTACATTGTTGTAAATTATGAATTGTATTGTTGTGATTATTGGATTCGGGATATTGGTATGCTCACCCCGTGTGGGGGCTGTCTCTGTTGGGGCAGGTTATTAGGTACATCGATGGCTTGGAGTTGAGCTCGAGCTGTGGATTTAAGGTGCTTCCAGGATCGAGGTACCAGCGACCGTATTGAGCATGATACTTATACATTAGATACATGTATACTTATTCGATGCTCGCATGTGAGCAGTATCTTGTGTATATGGATTGTATAAAGAAGGCAAGGGCCTTTATCTTTTCATTTATGTGTTGCATGTAATTAATTATGAATTGCTAAATGAACTGAGAACATGTTAGTGTATTATATTGGTGCATGATATGTATGTGGACTTGGTCGGGGGAATTAAACATTATATGAATAATGTAACGGAAATTTATTATATGCGTGATTTGATATGATGACAAGTGGGTTTCCCCCCTACATAAATGATTACATGCACTAAATGCTTGGATTAATACACTAATAACGGGTTAAGGGCACGGGGGTCCTTACACTAATAGTATGTTAAACATACTCCATCCTTTTTCAATAAGGCTCAAATTGGGATACTAGAGATTGATATATGCATGATAAGCTTGAAAGGCTCAAACGTTCCAAAGATCGCCTAAATCATGTCCAAGTCAAGTTTCTAATTATAAAATTTCGCCTCAAAGTGCCCTCAAATAAGTTCTAGAGTGCTTTAAGATGCTCAAGACAAATCATAGTTAACAAAATCTTTCACTTTCCAATATATATTTCACTCAATCATGACTCAAAAGTGCTCAAGATGTTCCTCAATTGAAATATTAACTCAACCATAGATATTCACAAACAAGTCAAAAATCTTCAAGACTCTAGTTGAGATGGGGATTAATTTCATCATGCAATATCGTTGCAAGTCTAATTCATTATTTCTTAATGATGAACTCATTTTTAAAAAAAAAAAAATTATGTGTGCTCAAAAACAATCTAATCTCATGACAGAATAGGCATACAAGATAAGTAACAAGAGAAAACAACAGATATCAGTAAACACCCCCCCCCCCCAAACTTAGTACGTGCATTGCCCTCAATGTACAGTATACAAATAAGCGCAAAAGCAAAACACATACCTTGACCAGTGATCGTCGTCCTCATCATGCTCCGGTGGGGGTACTTGGCAATAAATAAAAAAACAAAATATGAAAAGATGAACTAAATTTTTTTGAAAAACAATCAAGAGATAGAGAGAAGAAAGTTCTTAATTTATAGTCCCAAGATGGACTGTCACCTCCTTTTCAGTGGTCCAATTTTGCTTGCTTCTTCGGGTTTTTCACTGTATCAGTAGGTAGTGTTCCTTGAGCTTGTCCATGAATTATTGCTGCAAGTTGCCCTACTTGTACCTCCAAGTTTTTTGGATGCAACCTGATTTTTGCATCCTAGTTTCTGTCGATGATATTAACTTGGTCAATAGCTCCTCCATACTCGGCTGAGGTACATGTACCGGTTATGGTTGTGGGTTCAACACGTTGTTTTGGTTGGACCATTGCAAATTTGGATGATTTCTCCATCCCGGGTTGTAAGTGTTTGAGTACGGGTTATTGGGCTGCCTGTTTCATACATAACTCGCAGACTCATTAGACTGAGTAAATGGATTACCTGCCAGGCATTTGATGCTTGGATGATTGCTTCGACATAGATCACAAGTGATTACTTGAGCTTGCATCGTTGTCATGCTCATGCTATCTATCTTTTTGTTCAATGCTTCCAACTGTGCCGAAAGAGCAGTGATGTTGTCAATTTGATGAACTCCACTTAGTTTCATTGGCACATTCCTCTATGATTGCCATTGATAGATTAGCAGCCATCTCTTCCAAGAGTTCATAAGCTGCTTCCGGTGTTTTTCGCATGATGGATCCCCCTGAGGCTGCATCAATCATAGAACAGTTAGATGAAAATAAACCGTTCTAGAAGGTCTGTACCTGGAGCCAAACAGGAAGACCATGATGTGGGCATCTCCTAAGCAAGTCCTTGAAACGATCCCACGCCTCATATAAAGTTTCAGGATCATATTGCCCAAATGTGGTGATATCGTTTCTCATCTTCGCAGTTTTGGAAGGTGGAAAATATTTGGACAAATATGCTTGCGCCATCCCCTCCCAAGTGGTAATAGATCTTGCAGGTAAAGAATTTAACCATGCTTTAGCTTTATCTTTTAATGAAAAGGGAAATAACCGTAACTTGATGGCATCGTCAGAAACGCCATTGTGTTTGAATGTGTCACAAATCTCCAAGAAGTTGAAGATGTGAGCGTTTGGGTCATCAGTGCTACTCCCCCAAACATTACTGAATGCTGGATCATCTGAATTATTGCAGGCTTTATCTCAAAATTGTTAGCTTGAATACTTGGCCTCGTATTGCTTGACAGTGATCCGTGGAAAGCTGGCTGAGTAAAGTCCATCATAGATCTTGGATTCGGTGCTTCATTATTCGCGCATCCTTCTTGATTGTTATCCGCCATTGTTCGAGCTTCCCGTATTTTTCTTAGAAACGTTCGCTCAATTTCTGGGTCAAAAGGCTCGAGTGTGGGGTTGCTACTCCTTAGCATGCACCAAGAAGATGACTACCTCTAAAAATCAACTCAAAAGGAGAAACATAAATGTAGTAACCCAAATAGTCAAAACCTGATCGCTTTTATTTTAAACAGAAAATTCCAATGTAGTGATTTATTACCGCAAGTGCACGGTGTCAAGTTTTAGTATAGTGATTTAGAAATAGGGATGTCGTACCCACATGGACTAACGTTTAAGTACCAAATATAATTAGAAAAATTATATTTAGCCTACAAAATAAATGAATAATTATCTAATAAAAACATAAAAACTCAAAATTAAATCAACTCCTTTGAAGATGCGAAGGAATTCCACTCGAGAAATTTATAAAGATGTCGATTCACTTGTGTTATCGTCAATGATTTGTTCGTAAAAACTATTACTAATCAATTAATTCTTAAGGTGGCGGATTCCCGTAAAATAATCAATATACTTTCTCAAGCTATATAAACTAATATTAAATTGAAATAAGTAACTCTCGTTCACTCAAACCAATTTAATATTGCATAAATCTCGATGAAAACCGTTAACTTTAAATATTTCAATTCAAAGTGATCATGTATGTGATTTAATCTCTCGATCTAAACGTTAGCATACAACATGATTTGTTATAGCGTATTATCATTTATCTCTCGATCTCAGTTATGATTCACAAATCAATCAAAGGTAGCAAGGCTTTGATAGCATTAAAAGTATAAATCATGCACAAAAGAATTAATCCACTCAAATAACATTCAAATCACTAACTCAATCACAAGCTTTCCTAATCTTGATAAAATAAACTTATTTTATGTTCAAATCAAACTAACATGATGAATAATTGTTTCTCAACCTCATAAACATCAATAAATTTGAAAATCAAAATAAATAAAGTTTAGAAGTACGATAACGTAGGAGTTGAATCAGTGCGTTGCAACGTCACTTCTTCCCTTGCTTCCTTCCTTGCACTTCAAAGGCTTTTTCTCTTAAATTGTATGGATGTTGGAGGATGAAAGGAGGCTGATTTATGGTGTGTGATATGATATTGGTCTCCTCAATTTCGTGCCCTAGGTTTCTTATTTATAGAAGAGGAGGTGGATGGAAGTGTTCACAATAGATTAAACTCAATCAAGTCTTTTTTTTTTCTGAAAGCTATGTTGCTCGCTCGATCAGTTAATTGCCTCGATCGTCGAGCTCTATGATTTTTTCTCGTCCCTGACTTTTTCTGCCTCGCTCGATCGATCGAGCGTCAGCTTCCGATAGATCGAGCACTCTTCAATCTCGCTTGATAAATCTCTGCCACGGTCGATCGATCGAGCATCATCTTCCGATCGATCGATCTCCTCATTTTCTTGTTTGCTAAATCTCTGTCTCCTTCGATCGATCGCGCTTCACTTCCAATCGATCAGTTATGTCAGATGCCAACTTCTTCATTTCTTGCCTCTATTTGATATGTTTTTGTCTTTCTAGCTTAATTCTTCCACTTCCCACCTAGATTCCTGAAACAAACAAAGATATCAAAAAGCGTAACATCATCCAGGAATCAACACGAAAATATATACATATCATTGCAAAAATACACGTAATATTCATCCTTATCACCAATCATGAAATTTACGAGGAGAATGTGTTCAAATTTAGGTGGAACCCAGCTTATTTTTTTTTATTAGATTTTTTTTTCTCCAATTTATCAAAAATGATGAACTCAACAAAGACGGATACTCAAAAATTTTGACAAAATTGAAATTTATCAAAAAATTAAAAAGCGTTTATAATTTATGAAAATTTGTTAAAAATTTCTTACAACTAAGAAAATAATGTACTCGAGACTTGATGTTGACATTCCATAAATTGAATTTGGACAAAATCAAAATTTGTCAAAAAAATCAAAAAACGTCCGTAATTTGTGAAAAGTTCTTAAAAACTTCTTACAACAAAATTTTCTCGAGTATCTCTCTTCGTAAACAAATTCACATTGTGGAATTATTTTTTGAGTATGTATAGATGTAGTAGCTTATATAGCTGAGAAGCAGATATCCCAATATTAATCTCATGGCACTCATCACATGCAGCGATCGATCGCCAAGCACGAAATTATAGGGATACTCTGCAGAAATTTGGGTGAAACACAGTTTATATATATTTTCTAATTTTATATTTTTTTGGAATGTCCAATTTATAAAAAATGATGTCTCAAAGTGAATTGGTCTACGAAAGACAAATACTCGAAAAGTTGGACAATTGAAATTTATCAAAAAAATGAAAATACTTTCATAATTTGTCAAAATTTCTTAAAAACTTCTTACAACCAATAAAATGATGTACTCGAGACTCGATGTTAATATTCCACAAACAGAATTTGGACAAAGTCAAAATTTATCTAAAAATAAAAAATGTCCGTATTTGTGAAATTTCTTAAACACTTCATACAACAAAATTTTCGAGTATCTCTCTTCGTAAACAAATTTCACTTCGTGGAATTTGTTTCTTGATTACATGGAGCTGGAGCTGCTTATATAACAGAGCAGCAGACCTCCCAACATTAATATCATCGCCCTCTATGCGGTACAACTCAACCCCATGGGGTGATCCATAGCCAAGCACGAAATTTACGCTGACACTCTGCCGAAATTTAGGTGGAAACCAGCTTACATAATTTTTTGATTTGTTTTTTTTTGGTATGTCCAATTTGTCAAAAATGTTATACTCAAAGTGAATTGGTCTACGAAGACAGATACTCGAAAATTTAGAAAAAAATTGTTCATAGTTTTTGAAAATTTCTTAAAAACTTCGAACAACCAAGAAAATGATTTACTCGAGGCTTGATGTTAACATTCCACAAGCTGAATTTGGACAAAATCATAATTATCAAGACATCAATAAAAGTCTGTAATTTGTGAAAATTACTTAAAAACTTCTTTTAACCAAATTTTCGAGTATCTCTCTTCATAAACAAATTCACGTTGTGGAATTTTTTTTTGAGTACATAGTGCTGGATCAGCTTATATAGCTGAGTAGCTGACCTCCCATTATTAATCTCATTACCCTCTATGGCGGTACAACTCATCCCCATGCGGCGATCGATCGCCAAGCACGAAATTTACGAGGATTCTCGCTGAAATTTAGGTGGAACCCACCTCATATATTTTTTTGATTTGATTTTACCAATTTATTAGAAAATAATGATGTACTCAAAGTGAATTGGTTTACGAAGACAGATACTCGAAAATTTGGAAAAATTTGAAATTTATTAAAAAAGCAAAAAAAATTCATAATTTGTAAAAAATTGTTAAAAACTTCTTACAACCAAGAAAATGATGTACTCGAAACTTGATGTTAAACTTCCACAAACTAAATTTTGACAAAATCAAAATTTATGAAAAAATAAAAAAACATCCGTAATTTGTGAAAAGTTCTTAAAAACTTCTTACAAGACTCTTCGTAAACAAATTCACTTTGTGGAATTTGTTTTTTGAGTAGTAGTGATATGAGCAACATCGCAAAGTAACTCATATGTGTATCTCCCAAGAACGAGAGAAATTTTCACTTGCTTCGTTACTTTAATTTCACCTCAATCAGGCAACCACAATTTATATGGCTTCGGATGCACAATCATAGGTAAATTCAACTTTTCAACCATCTCAAGGCTTGCAATATTCTTATTGATAAGATTATCAATAATCATAGTGCAAACTTTATCTTTGATGCGGCATCTCGTGTGAAAAAGGTTGTCATCATACCAATACATTATTGAAATAACCGCGGTAAGAGATCTCACAGTTGAAAGAATGTGTATATGAAAAGAATCAGTATCGAGAGTATTTTCAAAAAAAAAAATGTGAAGTTGATCTAGCAATTATAGAAAGAATAGTGGAGTATCGAAAGTGACTTCATAGAATAGAAAATAATTTATTATTATTTTTTAAGAACTCTTCAAAATCCTAATTCTATGAAAGTTTGACTCCAATCAGGTAACTATTTACAAATGGTAACTACTTACAAATATTCAAAATCATACTTTTCAAATCCTTCTAATAAGATAAATTCGAATTTATGTTTTTGTACAATTTTTTTTTTATAATTTTTTTTTGTAACACCTTTTCATTTGAAAAAGGAAAAAAAAAAGAAAAAAATGAAAGGATAGATATACCTGAGACTAGAATTGGGGCTCTAATAACAAATGATATGAACCTCGCCCAAGAACCATTATACAATCAGGTTTAAATGGAAAACCATGACCCATTGATTCAGCAAAATCAAGACCTTGGTATATTTTACCTCAACCCGTTGTTTAATGCGAAACAAGAACCTTGGTATAAGGAAGACGCCTCTAACGGTAGTGGAACTCCGTTTGATAAGTCGATGATGAATGCCACGGAAAATTTCTATAAGTTCGAATAGTTCGTCAAATAACCAAAGAGAATTTTACACTCACAATTTATTGAATAATAATCTTGTTTATTTCATCGCAAAAGAGTCATTTTATAGGTTGAAAATCAAACAAAAACTTCCTAAAATAACTATCTTAATTAAGGGTAGATAATCTTGCATAATTAGGCTAAAACAAAGGAAATAAATCAGCTCCTAAAGTCGCTGAAAATAACAAACGAAAATTTACAAATAAAGAAAGGAAAGTCAATAATTTAAACATCCAAGCATAATCTTCATTGCCTTGCATTGCTTCAGTTTTTCAATATTTTGATCTTCAATTTCTTCTAATCATCGGCAATTTGTAAGCTTTGAAGATCTTTAATTTTTCATCAATAGTTTGCTTTATTGTATGGATCACATCAGACTCAGCCAAAATTTATGTGTAACATAGCTTATATTTTTATTTTGGTTTGATTTTTCTTTTGGTATGTTCAATTTATCAAAACTGATGTACTCAAAGTGAATTTGTTTACGAAGACATATACTCAAAAATTTGGAAAAAGCGAAATTTATCAAATAATCAAAAAACTTCATAATATGTCATAATTTCTTAAAAACTTCTTACAACAAAGAAAATGATATACTCGAGACTTGATGTTAACATTCCACTAACTGACTTTGGACAAAATCAAATTTAACCAAAAAATCAAATAAAGTTTGTAATTTGTGAAAATGTCTTAAAAACTTCTTACAACAAATTTTCGAGTATATCTTTTCGAAAACAAGTTCATTTTGTGGAATTTGTTTTTTGATTACATAGAGCTAGAGCAGCTTCTATAGCTGAATAGCAGACCTCCCAATATTAATCACATTGCCCTCTATGGCGGTACAACTCATCCCCATGCGGGGATAGATCGCCAAGCATGAAATTTATGGGGAGACTCTGCCGAAATTAAGTTGGAACCGAGCTTATATTTTTTAAATTTGATTTTTTTGGCATGTCAAAGTTATAAAAAATGATGTAGTTAAAATGAATTGGTTTACGAGGATAGGTACTCGAAAATTTGGAATAAATCAAAATTTATCAAAAAATCAAAAAAACGTCAATAATTTGTCAAAATTTCATAAAAACTTCTTACAAACAAGAAAATGGTGTACTCGAGACTCGATGTTAACATTCCACAAACTGAATTTGAAAAAAATCAAATTTTATCAAAAAGTATAAAAACATCCGTAATTTGTGAAAATTTCGTGAAAACTTCTTACAATCAAATTTTCGAGTATCTCTCTTCGTAAACATTCACTTTGTGAAATTTGAATTTTGAGTACATAGAGCCGGCAGCTTATATAGCTGAGCAGCAGACCTCCCAATATTATTCTAATTGCCCTCTATGGCAGTACAACTCATCCTCATGCGGCGATCGATCGCCAAGCACGGAATTTTATAGGAGACTCTGCCAAATATTAGGTGGAACCTAGGTACTATGATTTTTTATTTGATTTTTTGTATGTCAAATTTATCAAAAATTATATACTCAAAGTGAATTAGTTTAGGAAAACAGAAACTCAAAAATTTGGACAAAATTGAAATTTATCAAAAAATCAAAAAAAGTTCATAATTTATGAAAAGTTCTTAAAAACTTCTTACAACCAAGAAAATGATATACTCGAGACTTGATGTTAACATTCCACAAACTCAATCCGGACAAAAGCAAAATTTAACAAACAATCAAAAAGCATCCGTAATTTGTTAAAATATCTTAAAACATCATACAACCAATTTTTCGAGTATATATCTTCGTAAACAAATTCACTTTGTTGAATTTATTTTTTAGTACATAGAGCTGGAGCAGCTTATATATCTGAGCTACAGACCTCCCAATATTAAACGCAATGCCCTTTATGGCGGTATAACTCATCCTCATGCGGCGATCGATCGCCAAGCACGAAACTCACGGGGAGACTCAGCCAAAATTAGGTGGAACACAGCTTATATATTTTTTTAATTTGATTTTTTGGGTATGTCTAATTTATCAAAACTAGTGTACTCAAAGTGAATTAGTTACGAAGACAGATACTCAAAAATTTGGACTAAATCGAAATTTATCAAAAAATCAAAAAAAGTCCATAATTTGCCAAAATTTCTTAAAAACTACTCACAACCATGAAAATGATGTACTTGAGACTTGATGTTAACATTCCACAAACAGAATTTGGGCAAAATCGAAATTTGTCCAAAAATAAAAAATCGTCCGAAATTTTTGAAATTTTCTTAAAAACTTCTTACAACCAAATTTTAGAGGACATGGAGCTAGAGTAGTTTATATAGCTTGGCAGCGGACTTCCCAATATTGAGCTCATTGCCCTGTATGGTGGTACAACTCATCCCCATGCGGCGATCGATCGCCAACCAGCTTATATATTTTTTTGAATCGATTTTTTTTGGTATGCCCAGTTTATTAAAAATAATGTACTCAAAGTGAATTGGTTTACGAAGACAAATACTCAAAATTTGGACAAAATTGAAATTTATCAATAAATCAAAAACCGTTCATAATTTGTGAAATTTTCTTAAAAACTTCTTACAACCAAGAAAAATGATGTACTCGAGACTAAATGTTAACATTCCACAAACTGAATTTGGACAAAATCAAAATTTATTAAAAAATCAAAAACATGCGTAATTTGTGAAAAATTTTGAAAACCAAATCTGTCTTCGTAAACAAATTCACTTTGTAGAATTTGTATTTTGTGTACATAGAGTTGGAAGCAGCTTATATAGCTGAGCAACAGACCTCCCAAAATTAATCTCATTGTTCTCTATGGCGGTACAACTCATGCCCATGTGGCGATCGATCGCCAAGCATGAAATTTATGGGGAGACTCTGCCGAAATTTTTGTGTAACCCAGCTTATATATTTTTTGGATTGAATTTTTTTCGGTATATTCAATTTATCAAATATGATGTAATCAAAGTGAAATGGTTTACGAAGACAGATACTCGGACAAAAACAAAATTATCAAAAAATCTAAAAAAGTTCATAATATGTCAGAATTTATTAAAAACTTCTTACACCCAAGAAAATGATGTACTCGAGAATTGATGTCCACATTCCACAAACTGAATTTGGAGTGATTAAAATTCAACAAAAAATCAAATAACATCCGTAATTTGTGAAAATTTCTTAAAAACTTCTTAAAACCAAATTTTGGAGTATATCTCTTCATAAACAAATTCACTTAGTGGAATTTGTTTTTTGAGTATATAGAGCTGCAGCAGCTTATATAGCTGAGTAGTAGATCTCCCAATATTAATCGCATTGCCCTCTATGGAGGTACAACTCATCCCCATGCGGAGATCGATTGCCAAGCACGAAATTTATGCGGAGACTCTGCCGAAATTTAGGTGGAACCGAGCTTATATTTTTTTAATTTGATATTTTTTTTGGTATGTCAAAGTTATAAAAAAAATGATGCACTCAAAGTGAATTGGTTTACGAAGACAGGTACTTGATAATTTGGACTAAATCGAAATTTATCAAAAAATCAAAAAATGTCTATAATTTGTCAAAATTTCATAAAAACTTCTTACAAACAAGAAAATGATGTACTCGAGACTCGATGGTAACATTCCACAAACCGAATTTGGACAAAATCGAAATTTATCCAACAATAAAAAAACATACAAAATTAGTGAAAATTTCATGAAAACTTCTTACAATCAAATTTCCGTGTATCTCTCTTCGTAAACATTCACTTTGTGAAATTTGAATTTTGAGTACATAAGAGCCGGAGCAGTTTATATAGCTGAACAACATACCTCACAATATTAATCTCATTGCCCTCTATGGCAGTACAACATATCACCATGCGGCGATCGATCGCCAAGCACGAAATTTAATGGGAGACTGCCGAATATTAGGTGGAACCCAGCTACTATGTTTTTTTTTTTGATTTTTTTGGATGTCCAATTTATCAAAAATGATGTACTCAAAGTGAATTAGTTTAGGAAGACATAAACTCGAAAATTTGGACAAAATTGAAATTTATCAAAAAATCAAAAAACGTTCATAATTTTTGAAAATTTCTTAAAAAACTTCTTACAACAAAGAAATTGATGAACTCGAGACTTGATGTTCACAAACTGAATTCGGACAAAATCAAAATTATCAAAAAATAAAAAGCGTAAGTAATTTGTTAAAATTTCTTACAAACTTCTTACAACCAAATCTTGGATTATCTCTCTCCGTAAACCAATTCACTTTGTTGAATTTATTTTTTAGTACACAGAGCGGAGCAGCTTATATATCTGAGCAAAAGACCTCATAATATTAATCTCAATGCCCTCTATGGCGGTACAACGCATCCTCATGCGGCAATCGATCGCTAAGAACGATATTTACGGGGGAGACTCTGCCGAAATTTAGATGGAACCCAACTTATATATTTTTTAATTTGATTTTTTTTGTATGTCTAATTTTTTAAAAATGATGTACTCAAATGAATTAGTTTACGAAGACAGATACTCGAAAATTTGGACTAAACCGAAATTTATCAGAAAATAAAAGAACGTCCATAATTTGTCAAAATTCTTATAAACTACTCACAACCATGAAAATGATGTACTCGAGACTTGATGTTAACATTCTACAAAACAGAATTTGGACAAAATCAGAATTTCAAAAAATCAAAAACGTCCGTAATTTGTGAAATTTTCTCTTCTTACAACCAAATTTTAGAGTACATAGAGCTGTAGCAGCTTATATATCTGGGCATCAGACTTCTCAATATTAATTTCATTGCCCTATATGGTGGTACAACTCTTCCTCATGCGGCGAGCGATCGCCAAGAACGAAATTTATGGGTGCCGAAATTTAGGTGGAACCCAGCTTATATATTTTTTTGATTAATTTTTTTGTATGTCCAATTTATCAAAAATTATGTACTAAAAGTGAATTGGTTTACGAAGACAAATACTCTATGACAAAATTGAACTTTATCAATAAATCAAAAAACTTTCGTAATTTGTGAAAATTTCTTAAAAACTTCTTACAACCAAGAAAAGATTGTACTCGAGACTTGATGTTAACATTCCAAAAATTGTTGGACAAAATCAAAATTTATCAAAAAATCAAAAAACGTGCGTAATTTGTGAAAATTTCGTAAAACCAAATTTTCGAGTATCTCTCTTTGTAAACAAATTCACTTTGATAGAATTTGTATTTTGAGTACATAGAGATGGAGCAGCTTATATAGCTTAGCAACATACCACCCAATATTAATCTCATTGTCCTCTATGGTGGTACAACTCATGCCCATGTGGCGATCGATCGCCAAGCACGAAATTTATGTGATATCCCCGAAATGATTATATGATTTTAATCATTTAATTTAAATTATGATGATTTAAGTGTTAATTCATGGGATTGAATTAATATTATTGGGGAGATATGTTTCAGGGTGCATGTGATATATGTTGGGATTTTGGGGTTGTGGCATGTTTATTTGGGGTGTGTGTTGTTTGTTTTGGTAAAGCATGTTAATGCGAATTGAAGTATTTTATTGAGAAAATACTATAAATATCATGTGAGGATATTTTAATACATCGTGTTAAATACCAGGACCAAAACATAACACATCAAACCACCCAACACCCAACCACCCCCCCCCCCCCCCCCCCAACCCATGCCAATCACACTGTGCACAGGCTGACTTCCCACCCCACTTGGCTCAACCATTTGACCACTCTCATCCATCCCAAATCTCGGCCCTTCTCTCCCATTTCTTCTCCAGCACTTGCTAAGCAAATTTCTGAGGAGCTTTCCCTTTTTCATCGCCTGGAAGCCTTTGAAAATCGGAGCAAAATAGGGTGAGAAACCATGCTCTGTTTTAGCTTTTAACTTGTTTAAGTACATGTTTTTAGGTGGCGTGAAAATGGCATGTTAGCTTAGGTTTCTTGAAACCTTCGATTTAAATGCTTTCATGGTGTTATTATGTAACTCTCAGTGTTTTTCCTTATGTATATTACATGTTTTATGTTGAGGAAATAAGCATGTAAATTAGGGTGTTCGGAAATCTGGGTAGGAGTATGCCCTGTTTTTCTGGAAAATGTGGACTGGGAGTGATATTGAGGAGGTGATATTATGCATGTTAGATGGGTTTTAGGGTGAACCTTCGATTTGAGTACATGCATGGTAGTTGGTAAAGCCCAGAACATTTTTGTTCAAAGCATGTTTTATGAGATATGTTATAGTTTTTATAGCATGAAATGAAGTACTCAAAAATCTGGAAATGTAATATGTTGCCCTGTTTCCGGAAATGTTGATCCAGTACTTGTGTAAATGGTTGATGTTTATGCATGTGGGCTTATGTTTGAGGTGTAAATTTGATATGAATACACTCAGGGTAGTGTGTTATAACTGCTAGCATGTTGTTCTTGGCATGTTGTATGTCTTACATGTTAGATTTAAGGGTATGAATATCGGTGTTAGGGAATTCTGAAAAATCTGGGTTGAATATGATCGACCGATCGATCGGTGAGGAACACCGATCGATCGGCAAAAGCCGTAGCTTTTTTCCATAATTCAAACAGTTCACCGATCGATCGATGATGAGGACCGATCGATCGGTAGTGCTTTTTTTTAAAATGTAGAATTGTTTAAATTTAATATTGGATTGTAATGAGACATCTAATATTGTGTTGTACACTGGTGTAGAGCCTTCACAGACAGCTACACAGCGCAGGGGATAGAGTCCCACAACACACTACATTTTGGAAAGGTACGTAAGCGACGTACGGGCACCCCAACGGTAACATGTATTGTGTGTTTATTTATTTAACACAAGGCAAAGTAAGATATGCATAAGATAGTGCATGATGATATGATACATGTTGATATGCTTCGTTATTCCATATGTATGTTGTGAAATATAAGAGGTGTATTTCACGTGTGAAATATAAGAGGTGTATTTAACGAGTCAAGGTTATCCTAGTGAGGATTTAATGCTTACGCTAACGTCCATAAGAAGCGAGGAAGAATTCCGCTTATGTGGATTTCCATAGGAAGCGAGGAGGAATTCCGCTTACGTGGAAAAGTAAGAAGCATTGAATGCACTATTGATAAGTGACTCAGGATTGAAATAAGGATTTGAGAAGGAAGGATATGTCATGACATTTATTTATGAAACCATATGTTCATATAATGTTTTATTATGAGTTATTGTACAGGGACAACCAATGGGCGTTGTAAATGCTTGGAAATACAGGAAGTGCTTTGTATTTATGATTTGTGCATTTACGCTTTACATTCATATTATGTTGAATATGAATTAGGATATGCTCATGTGTTTGGAGGTTGTCTTTGTAGGTGCTTTTGATGAGGAGAACCAAGGTCAGGGTTGATATGCTGAGCTGTAAGGAGTGCTACAGGATAGCATGTTAGGGAATTTTTGTATAGCTTCTACATGTAGTAGAATAAGACTATAGTGTAGTACCCTTTTGTAGGAATACGTGAAATTCCTTTTAAATTAATGTACTGTAATCTCTTAAGCTCAGGTTAATCAACACGACTTACTACTCTGATTTATACATATGAATGTTTAGTTCTCTTAATTGCACCTAAGATTATGATTGAGATAACGGGGTCTCATATTTAGTGGTATCAGAGCCAGGTTAGATAACCAAGGAAGAGTGAAGGGTAGCCTTTAGAAACAAGTTGGCTAGGCATTCATTTGGGCATGCTTATGCATGTGATGCATATGGTTGTATAAGTGTTATACTAACATGCTTTGAATATGATACTCTTGTTATCTAACAGCTTATATTATGAACTGCTTTTGGTATTGTTGTTAACTCTTGTGTTACAGCATGGCTGAGATTAACCCGGAGAACCCCAAGGAGGAGGTAGGGGATATGGACAGTAGGAATGCCAGTATCGCTCAGCTGAATCCTTTACCACCACCTGCTGTAGGCGTGGAGCCCAGTATGCAGATGTTACTGCCAGGGGAGCTCAGTTTGAAGCAGTTTCTGAGTTTCCATCCGCCCATGTTTGAGGGGATTGAGTCTGGTGAAGTAGCCGAGGAGTGGTTGGAGCGTATAGAGCAAATACTTGTGACTGCACCCTGTGCACGCACGGCATGGCTGAGGTTAGCCGAGTTTCAGATGGCTAAGAAGCCTGCTATGTGGTGGAAGACCACCGTGATGGAGCTGAGAGCTCTAGGTATGGCAGTTGACTGGACTGTATTCCGGACCCGGTTCCTTAACCGGTATTTCTCTGCAGCTTCCAGACAATTAAAGGAAGACGAGTTTAACGCTTTTAAAGCAGGGTAGCATGTCAGTGTCAGACTACGCTATGCAGTATTCCTCACTGCTGAGGTATGTACCTCATATCGCTGTGAGCAGCCATGCAAAGATGAGGAACTTTCTGAAAGGATTGAGGCCAGAGCTATTTGATAGGGTTATCTCCAATAACCCCAGCTCATTTGATGACGCCCTGACACGGGCAGAGTTGGCGGAGATTGCGGTAGGCGCGTATAAGGATGATGTACCCCCTTCAGTACCACCACCGAGGCCTGTTGCTGATAGTTCGAGGCCACGAGGGGATCAGTTCAAGGCTCGTGGGGCCTCATCATCTTCCAGATTAAGTGGGAAGAAGTCTCAGGGGCAGAAGCAGAACAATCGGGTACCCACACAGGGAAGCAAGGCAGGGGGAAACAGGTGTAATAACTGTGGAGGATGGCATTTGTTACGTGACTGTCAGGGTTGCTATGTCTGTGGCAAGATGGGCCACATGGCTCGAGGTTGCCCCAATCGGGCAGGTCAGACAGACTCTGGGCCGAATAGGCCAAGGTTTGATGCTGGGAGGGCACCACAGAGACATCAGTTTGCACCACGACCACAGGGAGGTCAGACGGCAGGACCGCCGCAGGGACAGGTGTATGCACTGACTAGGGAGCAGGCTGAGGCAGCCTCTTGAGCATGGGTTACATGTTCGTAAATAATTGTGAATTATTTATCGTGTTAGCACATCATTCCTCGGGGCATGGAACTCGAGCAAGGTTTGGCTCGGACTTCGGAGATTTAAGGTACGTGCGACGTACGAGCATTACTATATATATAGAGCATTGTGAAATGCATAAGGTATTTTTGATTGCATTGAATATTGTGCGTATGGTTATATATATATGTTGATATAACCAAGGAAGGACCAAATCTTGATATCGCCGCTTGTAGCGTGCGTGACACTAGAGTAGGATACCTCTTACAAGATATAAGGGGTACTGGGTTTATATGACTATTGTAGGGCATTTGAGATGCCTGAGGATGATCGTAGAATCATGTATTCATTATGAGACATTTGAGATGTCTAGGTTCATAGAATCATGTATTCATTATAAGACATTTGAGATGTCTAGGTATAATGTAGGATTGGTAAAATAAATGCTAGGCATTTGAGCTATCTATGATTGATAGCGAGGTTGTGAAATCAGTATTAGATATTGAGATATCTATAATTGCATGTTTAATGAATTTACAATCACTATCTGTTGATATTCGAGGATTAGGCATGCGATGAGTTAATCAATGTGTTGATTTACTGATTTTTGAGATTTGATGAGTTTGATGATTGTGAGAACATGGACAGTACACGGAATCCCGGATGAGGTTGCCATCCAGGGAGTATCATTTAAATTCATTAGTATTTACCTTTGTTGTAAATTATGAATTTCATTATTGTGATTATGGGATTTTGTGTATTGGTATGCTCACCCCGTTGGGGGCTGTCTCTGTTGGGACAGGTGAACAAGTACATCGATGGCTGTGGAGCTGAGCTCGAGCTGTTGATTGGAGGTACTCCCAGGATCGTGGTACCAGGGCTTGATGGAGCACGGTATCGTATAGAGTACTTATATACACCTGAGGATTATATACATATTCATGATGCTCGCATGTGAGCACGATTATATTTGTATATGGATTGTATATAAAAGCATGAGCCTTTCTCTCTTTCATTTGAGGTTGCATGCAATTAGAGGTAGAATTGCTATATGTTATGAGAGGCACTGGTGTATTATGTGGGTGTTGAAACCCACTTTTGTCGTCATATGTGTGGTGTCTTCCCTGGCTGGGAATTTACTTGTATTACTGCATTATGATGAGTATTATGTGTTCCCTGGCCGGGAACTATATTATGTGTTGTGCCTTTTTTCGGGATAGCTCTATTTATGGGGAGACTCTGCCCAAATTTTTATAAAAGTCCACAATCTGAAAAGTGGCACCAAGGGGATGGTAAAGGGCAAACATATGAGTCTTTTATTGTTAGGATGATGATCTAATAACATTGAGTATTAAAGGAAATTTTGTAATTGACATTCAATGGTAAAGTATCATCTGAGCTTCCAGATTGACTTTTTATTGAAAGCATGTGCCACACATAGTGGTTAATACACTAATCAGGGGTTAAGGGCTAAGGGGGTCCTTACACATGTCATGACATGCATTATTGGTAATATATTCTACTGATTATGATTGTGATACAGGGACAACCAACAGAGCTTTTAAATGTATTAAATACAGGGAGTGAATCGTATTTACGGTCTATGCATTTAAATTACATTCATATTTTTGTGAATATGATTTATATACATGCTCATGGCTTTAGGGTTGTTCCTGTAGGTACTTTTGGGCGGACGGGCTAAGGCGGGTTGATGCGGTGAGCTAGTGAGGAGTGCTTTTGGTAGCAGGCACATTCTTTTGTATAGTATCTACTCTAGGAGTAGTGTAAAGCTATAGGATTAACATTCATTAGTTGGGAATGTAACTAATCCCTTTTGGAGTTTTATTTTGGCACTGTAACCTAGTAGCTCAAGGCATCAACATGACTTTTATACTCTGTTTATGCATGATAATTCTATTTACGCCTTTAATCCGCACTTAAGGAACTAGGGTCCTTACATCCACTATGTCATCGTCATCCCATGACGGCATATGTCAACATATGACATCCAAAATGGCATCGTCAACTCGTGACGGTACATGTCAACACCTGACATTCACAATCTCATCGTCAAACACGTGATGGTATATGTCGATACACGACATCCATAATCTCATCGTTAAACACATGACGGTATATGTCGATACACGACATCCATAATCTCATCGTCAAACACATGATGGTATATGACAACACATGGTATCCACAATAATGCTAACTAAACAACAACATACCATAACTCATCGCTAATAAAATAGCGGCATACCTGTCTCCGTCGTCCAATAGTGGTACATAATCAACACCCATATCTCGTGGGCGTTACAATCACGTGCTATGTAGATAGCGGCAGAACCCGTCGCTATAAAATCAACGACATGATCCCTCGCCATAGAGTCAGCGGCATAAAACATCGCTATAGATGTCCGCTGTGTGAACCATCGCCAATAGATATAGCGGAATGACCCATCACTATATAATACCTGTTGGAATCGAAGAGGGGTGGTGAATGAGATTCCTTGGCTACTTTAGCTTTTTAAAATGAGTTTGCAAAATAAAAGAGTTTGCTCTTGCGGAAGGCTTATGTCAATCGATAAATAAAAGAAATAAAAAAGTAAATAAATAAATAAATGTGTAATGTAATAAAGCGGTAAATGACAAGAATATTTGTTATAGAAGTTCGGCGATGAATCGCCCACGTCTCCTCTTCCCGGCTAGATAACTTCCAACCGAGGTTCCACTAGAACAAATGGTCTTGGCCTTGAGGCCTCCAAGTTAGCCACTACACACTCTTCCCGAGTACACAAAGCTCTTCCCGAGCACAACACTATTCACGAGTCTTCTTGGCCGTAAGGGCTGCAAGGATAGCCACACAAAACTCTTCCCGAGTTACCAACACTCTTCACGAGTCTTCTTGGCCTTAAGGGCTCCAAGGATAGCCACAACACATGCACCAACTTTACTTGTTGATGACTTTACAATTTACCAACTTGCTTTGGTGTTGGAGAACCTTACAATTGTAAGTAATCCAAGAGCATACAACGCAGCGGAATAAAATTTATATGGATTACTAACCAGCAGATCTATACATAGGATATCATATCGGATAAAGGAACATAAGAGTCTCACCCTTGTAGCGTGTTTGAAGCAGAATCCTCGTTGTAGCACCACGAGTCACAAACGAAAGTTTGCACCTTCGTCTCTACGGTATCCACACGATCAAATCGAAAAAGGGATGTTCAAGAACAAGTTACTAGACTTATTCTCGAACCAAACAAGACTCACGGTTACAATAACCGATCGACGACCACCACGAACCACCAAGTAACACGGCGGCGATGAAAAGCTCACGGCTTTCAAGGAGGCGGCCGAGAGTGCTTGAGGAGTTAGGTTTTATGATATCAAGCAATGATATGAAAGTATGATTAACAATTAATCAAAACCATGTATATATATTATAAGGCTTTTAATTAAGGTTCAAGACTTTCTTAAAGTCTTATGGGCCCAAACCCATGATTTAATTAAAACCTTTTAATTACTTAATTAAGACTCTTCTTAATTAATTAATTCATCCAATGAATTTAATTTCCCTTCTCGATTTAATCTTTTGTGCGACCCGATAGGTTCTTGTAATGTTGGCAGTGACATAAAATCTCATTTTACGTTACAAGCAAAGAGCGGTGTCTAGCAACACATCAAGGCTACCCAAATTACAAGAATGTCAATGACTCGACATAACCTTTAGAACTTGTGATAATATTAACCATGTAACTTAATCCCTTTGTCCTTTGTGTTTAGATTGAACACGAGTCATGGAATAGTCATACTCGTATATCCAATCTTTATTTCTTGATCCCCAAGTAGAACTAGAATAAACGAATAAGCTCGATATCTCATATCGACTCATTCGAGCATGGCCATGCATTTTAGTTCTCACTTGATCAAGGGCCTAACACATCTCCTGTTATATAGGAGGGACAAATCCTATCTCGATCAGTCAACATCCCTCTACATAATTCGTAGTGTATCCAATAGGCGCCTTTATAGTATACCCTGTTACGGGTAACGTTTGACGATTCAAGATACATAACTCCTTATGTTGGGATCTCTGATGATCACAAGTCGTAAGGATTACATACATTATTATCACTATGAGAATTGCATATGACGATCATATAACTATCCATGTTGCATTCTCATGGTGGGTCTGTCCAGTACATCGTTCTCTAACATGTACCTATATGTTGATTTGATATCTCATATCAATGAACAATTCATCGATCAACACATACTAGTCTCAACGTATTATCATTATCCCTATTCATGATAATACTTGGCTAGGGATATCTTTAAGAATAATACAATATTATTCTAAGGACATTAACATATATATTAATTCACATTGCACAGTTAAAAGAATAATATATAATAATGAATTGCCATTCATAAAATCATATTACATTGTATGTCATAAACAATCATCTAATGATGTGTCTTAGGGCATATCCCAACAAATCTCCCACTTGCACTAAGACCACTCAGACATATACCTAATGCCTAGAGATCTAGTATGACGATCATGCTTCTGCTGTGACAGTGGCTTCGTCAATGGGTCAGATACATTATCATCTGTTGGTACTTTGCATATTTTAACATCTCCCCTTTCAACGATTTCTCGAATGAAATGGAACCGCCTAAGTATGTGTTTGGATCTTTGGTGAGATCTTGGTTCCTTAGCTAATGCGATCGCTCCATTGTTGTCACAATAGAGTTCTATCGGATCTTTAATGCTAGGCACCACTCCAAGTTCAGAAATGAACTTCTTCATCCAAACAGCTTCCTTTGCTGCATCCGAGGCAGCAATATACTCAGCTTCCGTTGTAGAATCGGCTACTGTTTCTTGCTTTGAACTCTTCCAGCTCACAGCACCTCCATTTAGGCAATACACATATCCAGATTGCGATCGAAAATCATCTTTGTCGGTTTGGAAGCTTGCATCAGTGTAACCCATTACATTGAGCTCTTCCTCACCTCCATAGATCAAGAATGTATCCTTAGTCCTTCTCAAGTACTTCAGGCTGTTCTTGACAGCAATCCAGTGACCTTCACCTGGATCAACTTGATATCTGCTCGTCATGCTCAAAGCATACGATACATCGGGACGAGTACATATCATGGCATACATGATAGATCCAATAGCTGACGCGTATGGAATCTTACTCATGCGTTGTCTCTCATCTGGTGTTGAAGGACACTGTTCCTTCGAGAGATAAATGCCATGCGTCATAGGCACGAATCCTTTCTTTGATTCTTGCATGCTAAACCTTTTAAGCACCTTGTCTATGTGTGTACTTTGACTTAGACCAAGAATCCTTCTCGATCTATCTCTATAGATCTTGATTCCTAATACATAGGTGGCTTCTCCCAAGTCTTTCATCGAAAAGCAATTCCCTAGCCAAATCTTTACAGATTGCAAGGCAGGGATATCATTTCCAATAAGAAGTATGTCATCTACATACAACACTACGAAAATGATTACGCTCGACCTTCTAGTAGACACAAGGTTCATCTTCGTTTTTGATAAAACCAAACTCTTTGATTGCATCATCAAAACGAAGATTCCAACTCTGAGAAGCTTGCTTCAATCCATAAATGGATCGTTGTAGCTTGCATATCTTTCCAGCATCCTTTGGATCGACAAAACCCTCGGGCTGTGTCATGTACACATCCTCGAGCAGATTTCCATTAAGGAAAGCTGTTTTGACATCCATCTGCCAGATTTCATAATCATGAAATGCAGCTATTGCAAGTAAGATCCTTATGGATTTAACCATGGCCACTGGTGAAAAGGTTTCATCATAGTCAATACCATGAATTTGTTTGAATCCTTTTGCAACCAGCCGACCTTTATAGGTTTGTACGTTACCATCCATATCGGTCTTTTTCTTGAAAATCCATTTGCACCCTATGGGTCGTACCCCTTCAGGTGGATCAACCAAAGTCCATACTTGGTTTGCATACATGGATTCCATCTCAGATTTCATGGCCTCTTGCCATTTCTCAGAATCATTGCCCATTATAGCTTGTTGATAAGATGACGGCTCATCCTCATCAATAAGTAGTAAGTCACCTTGTTGAGTCACAAGAAATCCATATCTCTGTGGCTCCCGGTGTTCTCTTACAGACCTACGCTGGGCTTGTGTCTCTTGAGCAGGTGCTTCTTCCACAACAGCTTGCGGTGCCTGCTCTGTTTCCATCTCAATCTCAGGTTCAGTGTTTTCTTGTGGTTGAACTTCACTAAGTTCTATTTTTCTCCCACTGGTTTTTCTAGAAATAAATTCTCTTTCAAGAAATACACCAGTCCGAGCAACAACTACTTTGTTCTCGGTGGGATAATAGAAATAGTATCCTTTCGTTTCCTTAGGATACCCCACAAATAAACACTTATCAGATTTGGGTCCA
Source organism: Haberlea rhodopensis (assembly GCA_907163345.1). Lineage (NCBI taxonomy): Eukaryota > Viridiplantae > Streptophyta > Magnoliopsida > Lamiales > Gesneriaceae > Haberlea > Haberlea rhodopensis. The sequence goes on from CAJQUN010001034.1 coordinate 35,992, forward strand.
AGTTTGTTAGTGGCGTGACGTCTAACAAAAGCCTCACAACCCCAAATCTTCATAAAAGACATACTAGGACGCTTCCCAGTCCATATCTCATATGGTGTCTTTTCCACTGATTTAGATGGAACACGGTTCAGTAAGAAAATCGCTGTTTCTAGAGCGTGTCCCCAAAACGATATCGGAAGATCTGCATGACTCATCATTGATCTAACCATGTCTAACAAGGTTCGATTTCTCCTCTCGGATACACCATTCCATTGTGGAGTATACGGAGGAGTGAGTTGTGGGACTATCCCACACTCCTTTAGATAGTCATGAAACTCTTGGCTTAAGTATTCTCCTCCTCGATCTGATCGAAGGATTTTGATACTTTTGCCAAGTTGGTTTTGTACTTCATTCTTGAAATCTTTGAACTTTTCAAAGGTTTCATGCTTATGTTTCATTAGGTACACATACCCATATCTACTGAGGTCATCAGTAAATGTAACGAAGTATTGAAAACCACCTCTAGCTTGTGTACTTATTGGTCCACATACATCACTATGTATTAGTCCCAATAAAACATTTGCCCTTTCAACATGTCCCTTGAAAGGGGCTTTAGTCATCTTGCCCATTAAACAAGATTCGCATGTTTCATATGATTCAAAATCAAATGAATCTAATACTCCATCCTTATGAAGTTTAGATATGCAGTTCTCATTTATGTGGCCCAAGCGACAGTGCCAGAGATAAGTCGGATTACAATCATTATTTTTAATCCTTTTAGTATTTATGTTATAGATAGGCATATCAAGATTTAATACATAAAGACATTCACCATTTGTGCACTAGCATAAAAAATATCATTTAAATAAATAGAACAACAATTGTCCTTTATTATAAATGAAAATCCATACTTGTCCAAACAAGAAATAGAAATAATGTTTTTAGTAATTGAAGGCACAAAATAACAATCTTTCGAAATCAATGATAAACCAGAAGGTAAAGCTAAATGATAATCTCCTATAGCTAATGCAGCAACTCTTGCTCCATTTCCAACTCGGAGATCAACTTCACCTTTCGCCAACGTCCTACTCCTTTTTAGATCCTGCACATTTACACAAATGTGAGATCCACATCCAGTATCTAATACCCATGATGAAGAAGTGGATAAATTGACTTCTATAACAAAAATACCTGAAGCGGAAGTCACACTTCCTTTCTTTAGATCCTCCAGATATACTTTGCAGTTCCTTTTCCAATGGCCGGTCTCACCGCAATTGAAACAGTTCCCTTCCTTCGCTATCCCTCCCTTTGACTTCAGTGCATAAGACTTTGGCTTAGATTTAGCAAAGACTTTCTTTGCTTTCTTGTTGCCTTTAGCTTTGGCCCTTCCTTTGCCCTTATTCACAATAAGAACATTTGTGGCATTAGTCTTCTTTGTATTTGCTTCATATGTTCTCAACATACCAAGCAATTGTGGTAGAGTCTTTTCCATGTCAGTCATATTGTAATTTACTACAAATTGACTGAAGCTCTCAGGCAACGATTGCAAGATCACATCGGTGGCCAACTCTTGGTCCAATGGAAAACCCAGCTTGTCCAGATTCTCAATGTACCCAATCATCTTGAGCACATGAGTTCCAACTAGGCTTCCTTCTACCATCCTGCACTGAAATAACGCCTTAGAGACGTCATACCTCTCTTGTCTTGCTTGCTGTTGGTACAACTGCTTTAAGTGTTCGATCATATCGAACGCCTCCATTTCCTCATGTTGCTTCTGAAGCTCAGAGTTCATGGTGGCAAGCATGAGGCACCCAACATCAAGTGCGTCACTCTGATGCTTCTTGTAAGCATCTTTTTCAGCTCTTGTAGTTGTTAGGGGAGGTTCCTCAGCGGGAAAGGGTTCCTCTAGGACATATTGTTTCTTTTCTTGTTTGAGGACTATCCTCAAGTTCCTATGCCAGTCTAGGAAATTCGTCCCATTTAATTTGTCCTTCTCAAGGACCGATCGCAGTGATAAAGTGCTAGTAACGTTGTTAGTTGCCATGGATATCTACAATATAAATATGCAAAATAAGTTTATGATTTAAATCATTTAACATGGTCTTATATTAAATGATACTCCCACTATTTTGTTTAAAAATATCAACCCTCAAAACCTTTAGTGGGCCAAGATCCATATTTCACTTAATCTTGAGTTAGCTTTGGCTAACCGCCCAAGACTCGGTTATTTAGGTAGACAACACTTTGTCAATTACATCACATATAATTCTTGGATAGTTGGACGAACAACACTTTGTTCAATTCATCAAATGAATTATAATCCAACCCATGCCTCTAGGTTCCCAATCCTATTGAGATAACCTAGTTAAGTCGTACCCAATTAAAGTATAACGGATATCACTTTTATCCTTTCGCGCCTTACTAAGATTGCCACGGTGCTTTGCTTTGGCAAACCCACACATGTACAATCGAAGTTATTGACGAGTACTTTTATTTTGGAAGACATCTAAAACTTAATATTTTAGAGGGATTTATTGATCTCATGATTAATTTGATAATTTAAAATATGTCCACTACATATAGTTGTATACATATCTACATATATGTGTAATACTATTATCAAACTAAAACATAAGATAAATCATGCATCAACATACATAATTAAACGTGACATGGTTATAGCCCCTACTAATGATTTTCTCAAGCCAATGAGAAAATCCTATGAGTCAACCTAAGGTAACTTCACAAGCACCTTCCTTTGGCTCCAATTTGTGAATGGCCTCCTCATCCCGACACGATGCTCCATCTTCATTGATCATCATCAATAAAATAAACTACACTATTTACAAGATATAGAATTCCTCGATTCACATTCGAGGGGAATATTGGGGAGGGATTACATTTAGAATGAAATAGAGAAGGCACGACACGCAGGTCGTATTATACATTACAAACATCCACAAATCCTATCTAATAGGTCAAAGGGCTATAACCACGCACCATGCTCAAACAACACATAAAGCATGCATTAACATTTAATTAATTAAATTCTAAACATTTTAAATTTAATTCTAATTAAAACTGTAAAATAATTTTTGAAAAATTATCGTACGCTCGGGACATCACATGCCACGAACTAAAGTGACTAAGACACAAACCACCATGGTTCGAACCATGAAGCACACGGCTGGACCAATAGTGGGCCTAGGGTTCGAAACACTAGCCCATGGCCGAGCCATGTCTCGAGCGGCGGCGGCGCTAGGGTTCCAAACCCTAGCCGCCTCGCACCCTTATGGAATTTTATCGAGCCATCTTGTTTGAAACGCCGGAATTTGTTAGCCACGAGTCACGGTCAGGCCATGCACGGGGTTTGGCTCAACCATCTCGAGCTAAGGGTTCGAAAACCCTTGCTCTCATGTGGTAAAGTTACTAATCCATGCATGCGTGAACCATTATCGAGTAAAAGAGTTCAAAACTCATCCACGTCTCAAAAGTTAAGAAAAATAGGCGATGATGGCCGAGCCATGCACGGCTACTAGGGTTCGAACCCTAGCCGTCATGAGCTAGCCGTCACGTCCAATGGGTTCTAAACCCTAATTAATTTTCGACACTTTCATGCACAATTATTAGCCACAACGACTAAGCCATCTCGAGCCAAGGGTTCGAAAACCCTAGCCCTCATGTGGCTAGCCGTGGTGTCATTTGTGATGGTGATGGCCGAAAACTTGTGACATATGGTTCGATATTCGCCTAATTATATCAAATACAATTTTACGATGATTTTCATAAACTAAATATTAACATATCATATATGTTCATACAGTTTTAAATAGCATGCAATATTAATTCTAATATGATTAACACAATTTAATCACATAAATCCGATATGAGCCTTGTACACGGCTCTGATACCACTGTAAGTAATCCAAGAGCATACAACGCAGCGGAATAAAATTTATATGGATTACTAACAAGCAGATCTATACATAGGATATCATATCGGATAAAGGAACATAAGAGTCTCACCCTTGTAGCGTGTTTGAAGCAGAATCCTCGTTGTAGCACCACGAGTCACAAACGAAAGTTTGCACCTTCGTCTCTACGGTATCCACACGATCAAATCGAAAAAGGGATGTTCAAGAACAAGTTACTAGACTTATTCTCGAACCAAACAAGACTCACGGTTACAATAACCGATCGACGACCACCACGAACCACCAAGTAACACGGCGGCGATGAAAAGCTCACGGCTTTCAAGGAGGCGGCCGAGAGTGCTTGAGGAGTTAGGTTTTATGATATCAAGCAATGATATGAAAGTATGATTAACAATTAATCAAAACCATGTATATATATTATAAGGATTTTAATTAAGGTTCAAGACTTTCTTAAAGTCTTATGGGCCCAAACCCATGATTTAATTAAAACCTTTTAATCACTTAATTAAGACTCTTCTTAATTAATTAATTTATCCAATGAATTTAATTTCCCTTCTCGATTTAATCTTTTGTGCGACCCGATAGGTTCTTGTAATGTTGGCAGTGACATAAAATCTCATTTTACGTTACAAGCAAAGAACGGTGTCTGGCAACACATCAAGGCTACCCAAATTACAAGAATGTCAATGACTCGACATAACCTTTAGAACTTGTGATAATATTAACCATGTAACTTAATCCCTTTGTCCTTTGTGTTTAGATTGAACACGAGTCATGGAATAGTCATACTCGTATATCCAATCTTTATTTCTTGATCCCCAAGTAGAACTAGAATAAACGAATAAGCTCGATATCTCATATCGACTCATTCGAGCATGGCCATGCATTTTAGTTCTCACTTGATCAAGGGCCTAACACATCTCCTGTTATATAGGAGGGACAAATCCTATCTCGATCAGTCAACATCCCTCTACATAATTCGTAGTGTATCCAATAGTCGCCTTTATAGTATACCCTGTTACGGGTAACGTTTGACGATTCAAGATACATAACTCCTTATGTTTGGATCTCTGATGATCACAAGTCGTAAGGATTACATACATTATTATCACTATGAGAATTGCATATGACGATCATATAACTATCCATGTTGCATTCTCATGGTGGGTCTGTCCAGTACATCGTTCTCTAACATGTACCTATATGTTGATTTGATATCTCATATCAATGAACAATTCATCGATCAACACATACTAGTCTCAACGTATTATCATTATCCCTATTGATGATAATACTTGACTAGGGACATCTTTAAGAATAATACAATATTATTCTAAGGACATTAACATATATATTAATTCACATTGCACAGTTAAAAGAATAATATATAATAATGAATTACCATTCATAAAATCATATTACATTGTATGTCATAAACAATCATCTAATGATGTGTCTTAGGGCATATCCCAACAACAATAACTTAACAAACACCTTCACGGTGTACCAACACGAAGAAAACAAGACTCTATCAAAAGAAAAGAATCACAAGCTCCAATACAACACAAATGTATGGAGATTGCAATGCTATATGAATTTTGAATTAGCAAAGCTTTGATGAAGTTTGTAGGCTTGTTTCTTGTCTTCAAAAAGCTCCAAAGCATCCATATTTATAGTGTAGGAGGCCCCTAGGCTCCTACTAGCCGTTGCTACAAATAAGGCTGAAATCACTCCTCGATCACCTCGGATATAGCCTCGGGCGATCTCGGATATCGCCTCGGGCGATCACCATCGCCGCGCCCCAACGGTCGCCAATTTCCACAGATCGCCTCAGGCGATCTAAGCCACAATTCAATGCCGTAGCCTCATCTCCTTAAAATCTTTCATCCCCTCAAACGAAGCACATATCGTCTACGGCGATCAACGCATCGCCTCAGGAGATCAGCCCATCGCCTCGGGTGAACTCCCCCTGCACGCGAGCCTCGGCGTCGCCTCTGTCAATGTGTGTGGCGATGCCCTGCCTGTCTGCCATCGCCTGGGGCGATGATCACCATCGCCTGGGGCGATCCAGCCCAGAATTGGCACACTTGAGTTTCTTCAATTAATCCACTTTTTAATCAATTAATCTGCACTTTAAGTAGACACGTTAGTATAACAAACACAAGTTTTGTTGATCATCAAAACTCAAAATAATCCGGGGATAAATTAAAGCATTAAACACAACCATGCGTGTAAGGCTCAACAATCTCCCCCTTTTTTATGATCACAAAACATGATAAACTTGAATATGTAATATGGATGAAATGTGAGTACACATGACTCCCCCTTAACAATTGCATAGCACATACAAGATTACCAAGTAAAGCATGAAGCAAACAAGGCGATCAGCCCATCGCCTCGGGAGAACTCCCCCTGCTCGTGACTGCCATCGCCTGGGGCGATGATCACCATCGCCTGGGGCGTTCCAGCCCAGAGTTGGCACACTTGATTTTCTTCAATTAATCCACTTTTTAATCAATTAATCTGCACACTAAGTATACACATTAGTATAACAAACACAAGTTTTGTTGATCATCAAAACTCAAAAATAAACCGGAGATAAATTAAAGCATTAAACACAACCATGCGTTTAAGGCTCAACAATACCTGGCGGCATGAACCATCGCCAATAGATGTAGCGGAATGAACCATCGCTATGAGTACCCGGCGGCATAAACCATCGCCAATAAAATAGCGGAATGAACCATCGCTAAACCATCGCCAATAGAATAGCGGAATGAACCATCGCTATGAATACCCGGCGGCATAAACCATCGCCAGTAGAATAGTCGATCCATAGTCTTGTTATAGTAGTGTATTTTTAATGCACCTCGCTTGTCATGACCGCGGCACTAATACCCCTCGCTTCGACATATCAGCGGCATCGAACAATCTCGCTCAAATGCGACATGCGACAATACCCTCGCTTCGACATTTGGTGGCAAATATTCTTTCCTCGCTACGATATGACAGCGGCAAGTATTCTATCATCGCGTCAAGTGACAGCGGCAAAGCATTTAAAATCATCACTCATCCATAACAACGACTCATGGGATATTCACCAAGCATTCCATCTATAGCTGTAACACAATGCATATTCCATATCCCAATATACATCACCATGAGTGTATTTTAATGCACCACGCTTCAAATGTGACATGCGGCAATACCCTCGCTTCAACATTAAGCGGCAAAGCATTAAAATCATCACTCCAATACATACAACCACAATGAGTATATTTTAATGCACCTCGCTCAAATGTGACATGCGGCAGTACTCTCGCTTCAACATTTAGCGGTAAAGCATTAAAATCATCACTACAATATATATGCAACCACAATGCATAATCCATGATGTATATAAAATGCAGGTTACCGTTTCGTGTCTTTCAACCCCGGCCTTAGCCCTTCATGTCATAGCGTCCCTACATGAACAATCCAAACCATGAGCATATAATAATCCATATTCACCACAATATGATTATAATGCGTAAATGCATAAACCATGAGTACAAAGTACTTCCTGTATCCCAATGTATTTCATATGCTCCCTTTGGTTGTCCCTGTGCCAAAACTCACAATCATAATCAACAGATTATATTATGATTCCATAGATGTCATGACATATAATTGTTCCACTATGATCACATATCATAAAAGCACATAAGCAAAATTAGTTGTGTTACACAACACTAACTACCATCATGCATAATTATGTGCTTACTCATTTCCATCAATATGATCCTAGGCCCTCAACAACCCCAAAGAGCAAACCACTGCTCTGATACCACTAATGTAAGGACCCCCGTGCCCTTAACCCCTTATTAGTGTATTAACCCAAGCATTTAGTGCATGTAATCTTATATGTAGGGGAAAACCCACTTATCACCATAGCAAATCATGCCAATAATAAAATTCTTTACATTATTCCATATAATGTCTAGTTTCCTCCAACCAAGTCCACATCTTACTATATTATAATGCCTAAGCCCCTTATACTAACTACCTTGGTATGGCAAATTTGAATTTACCAAACTACCCCCTCCAATGGTTTATTGTGGTTCTTTGTTGCATCTTTTGAATTGTAATATTAATCGCTGTATATGTCTCATTTATTTCATTACACGTATCAATTCGTATGCATTATATATTACGTTACACACGCAACGCGTGTGCGTCATCTGCTAGTACATATAATGCACCATTATAATACACTAACATGTTCTCAGTTCATTTAACAATTCAATAAATAATTGCGTGCAACTCATAAATGAAGAGAGAAAGGCCCTTGCCTTTTATACATACCATATACACATAATAGTGCTCACATGCGAGCATCAAATAAGTATGTGTGTATCAAATGTGTAAAACACGGAGCTCAATACCATCACTGGTACTTCGATCCCTGGAAGCACCTCCATTCCATAGCTCCAGCTCAACTCCAAAGCCATCGATGTACTTAATCACCTGTCCCAACAGAGACAACCCCCACACAAGGTGAGCATACCAGTATCCCAAATCCAATAAGCACAATATTACAATTCATAATTTACACAAGTAAATGCTATGCATATTAAAAGACACTCCCTGGATGGCATCTTCCTCATCCGGGACCCCCTTGCTGTTCCTGTTCTCAAAATAACTGAAACCATCAAATTCCCAAATGCCAGTTAATCATTACATTGACTAACAAATCCATTTGCCACATACCGATATCATAATCAATGATATCAAATCATTAAACAATGATTACAGATATTCCATATATCTCATTATGGTTCCATAATTTTATCTCATCGCTCGCTCTACAATAGCGGCATTTTATTCTCACGCATGCTCAACAGCAGTGGCGTCACAACCGATGTTTGCTCAAAGGCGACAACATCCCAATCATTGCTCGCTCAAAAGCGGCATCATATAATTCCCAATGTATATATATCCATTTATAGCAATTACCATAAACCATGCATTTCCATATAAATTTCTCGCAACATAGTGTACCATGCACTCAACAATTGCAATTAAAATAAAGGGCTATGCTTGTACGTCATACGTACCTTATAATTCTGTAACTCGAATCCCACTTTGCCTTGGTCCCATGACCGATGAATTATGCGCTAAACACAATTAATATTCCACAATTAAATTCAAGCATGCAACCACGTGTCCAAGCACGTTCACAATCCCCAAAAATATCATCAATCAATGACGATTAACCATTTAAAAAGTCCCCGAGCGAAGCATGCATCATTCCATAATATCAACCCAAAATATGCCATGAAACCAGGCCACTCGATCGATCGCAAGATTTGGCACAAAATTTCCCTCGCGCTCGATCGATCGGCGAGACTGGCCGATCGATCGCCACGCGTCCGCAATCGATCGGTAGTCTCGTTTGACATCAGAGAGACCGTATAAATTTTTTCTGCTACGAAAACCCTAAAAACCGAGTAAAAAATTCTTATGCCTTTTTGAAAACTTTGGAATTTGCCAAAGTCAAAATGTTCCTTTTAAATGTTGATGTCTGTTGACTTTCGGAAATCAGCCCGGTTTGACATCAGAGCGGCCGTATAAATTTTTTCTTCTAGGAAAACCCTAAAGACTGGGTAAAAAATTCTTACACATTTTTTAAAACTTAAAATTGGAATTTGTGAAAGCCAAAATTTTCTTTTAACACCTTAATGACTTTTGAATTTAAGAAATCAGCCCGGTTTGACATCAGAGAGACCCTGTAAATTTTTTTCTGCTACGAAAATCCTAAAAACTGAGTAAAAAATTCTTACGCCTTTTTGAAAACTTTGGAATCGGCCAAAATCAAAATGTTCCTATTAAACCTTGACGTCCTTTGACTTTCGAAAATCAGCTCGCTTTGACATCAGAGAGGTCGTATATTTTTTTTTCAGCTACGAAAATCCTAAAAATCGAGTAAAAAATTATTACACCTTTTTGAAAACTTTAGAATTTGCCAAAGCCAAAATATTTTTTTTAAACATTGACGACTTTTGACTTTCGGAAATCAGCCCGAGTTGACATCAGAGCGGTCGTATATCTTTTTCTGCTCCGAAACCTAAAAACCGAATAAAAAATTCTTACGCCTTTTTGAAAACATAAAATTAGAATTTAGCAAAGCCAAAATGTTCTTTTTACACCTTCATGACTTTTTACTTTAACAAATCAGCCCGATTTGACATCAGAGAGACCATATAATTTTTTTCTGCTACGCCTTTTTGAAAACTTTGGAATTTGCCAAAGTCAAAATGTTCCTTTTAAACCTTGATGTCTTTTGACTTTCGAAAATCAGCCCGGTTTGACTTCAGAGGGACTGTATAATTTTTTTCTGCTACGAAAATCCTAAATACCGGGTAAAAATTCTTACGCCTTGATGAAAACTTAAAATTGGAATTTGTCAAAGAAAAAAATGTTCTTTTTACACTTTCATGACTTTTGACTTTAAGAAATCAGCACGGTTTGACATCAGAGTGATTGTATAATTTTTTTCTGCTACGAAAATCCAAAAAACCGAGTAAAAAATTCTTATGCATTTTTTAAAACTTTGGAATTCGCCAAAGTCTAAATGTTCCTTTTAAACCTTGATGTCTTTTGACTTTCGGATATCAGCCCGGTTTGACATCAGAGAGCCCGTAAAAAATTTTCTACTACGAAAACCCTATAAATCGAGTAAAAAAGTTCTTATGCCTTTTGAAAACTTTGGAATTTGCCAAAGACAAAATGTTCCTTTTTATCCTTGATGCCTTTTGACATTCGAAAATCAGCCCGGTTTGACATCAGAGAGGCAGTATAATTTTTTTCTGCTTCGAAAATCCCTTAAATCAGGGTTAAAAATTATTACGCCTTTTTGAAAACTTATAATATGAATTTGCCAAAGCCAAAATGTTCATTGTCCACCTTGATGACTTTTGACTTTATGAAATTAGCCCTGTTTGACATCAGAGAGCCCGTATAATTTTTTTCTACTCCGAAAACCATAAAACTCGAGTAAAAAAGTTCTTACGCCTTTTTGAAAACTTAGGAATTTGTCAAAGTCAAAATGTTCCTTTTAAACCTTGATGCCTTTTGACTTTCGAAAACCAGCCCAATTTGACATCAGAGCGGCCATATAATTTTTTCTACTACGATAACCCTACAAACCGACTAAAAAATTCTTACGCCTTTTTGAAATTTTAAAATTGGAATTTGCCAAAGCAAAAATGTTCATTTTCCACCTTGATGACTTTTGACTTATTGAAATCCACCTGGTTTGACATCAAAGAGCCCATATAAGTATTTTTACTATGAAAACCCTCAAAATCGAGTAAAACATTCTTACGCCTTTTTGAAAACTTTGGAATTTGCCAAAGTCAAAATATTCATTTTAAACCTTGAATTCTTTTGACTTTCGGAAATCAGCCCGGTTTGACATCAGAGCGGCCGTATATTTTTTTCTGCTACGAAAACCCTAAAAACCGAGTAAAACATTCTTACACCTTTTTGAAAACATAAAATTGGAATTTGTGAAAGCCAAAATATTCTTTTTACACCTTAATGACTTTTGACTTTAAGAAATCAGCCCAGATTGACATTAGAGAGGCCGTATAGTTTTTTTTTCTGCTACGAAAACCCCAAAAACCGAGTAAAAAATTCTTATGCCTTTTTTAAAACTTTGGAATTTGCCAAAGTTAAAATGTTCCTTTTAAACCTTGATATCTTTTGAATTTCGGAAATCATCCCGGTTTGACATGAGAGAGGCCGTATAATAGTTTTTCTACTACGATAACCCTAAAAATCGAGTAAAAAATTCTTACCCCTTTTGGAATTTGCCAATGTCAAAATGTTAATTTTAAACTTTGATGTCTTTTCACTTTCGGAAATCAGCCCGGTTTGACATTAGAGCGGCCATATAATTTTATTTGTGCTACGAAAACCCTAAAAACCGAGTAAAACATTCTTACGCCTTTTTGAAAACATAAAATAGGAATTTGCCAAAGCCAAAATGTTCATTTTCCACCTTCATGACTTTTGACTTTATGAAATCAGTCTGGTTGGACATAAGAGAGCTCGTATAATTTTTTCTACTATAAAAACCCTAAAAATGTAAAAAAGGTTTTACGCCTTTTTGAAAAATTTGGAATTCGCCAAAGTCAAGATGTTCCTTTAAAACCTTGATACCTTTTGACATTCGAAAATCAGCCCGGTTTAACATCAGTGATGCCGTATAATTTTTCTGCTACGAAAACCCTAAAAATCGGGTAAAAAATTCCTACGCCTTTTGGAAATCTTAAAATTGGAATTTGCCAAAGCCAAAATGTTCATTTTCCACCTTGATGACTTTTGACTTTAATAAATCAGCCTGGTTTGACATCAGAGAGCCCGTATAAGTTTTTCTACTACGAAAACCCTAAAAATCGAGTAAAAAATTCTTACGCCTATTTGAAAACTTTGGAAATTGCCAAAGTCAAAATGTTCCTTTTAAACCTTGATGTCTTTTGACTTTCGAAAATCAGCCCGGTTTGACATCAGAGCGATCCAAAAAATTGGGCAAAAAATTCTAACGCCTTTTTGAAAACTTAAAATTGAAATTTGTGAAAGCCGAAATAATCTTTTTACACCTTAATAAGTTTTGACTTTAAGAAATCTTCCCGGTTTGACATCAGAGAGACCGTATAATTTTTTTCCTTCTACGAAAACCATAAAAACCGAGTAAAACTTCTTATGCCTTTTTGAAAACTTTGGAATTTGCCAAAGTTAAAATGTTCCTTTTAAACCTTGATGTCTTTTGACTTTTGAAAATAAGCCGGGTTTGACATCAGACCGGCCGTATATTTTTTTTCTGCTACGAAAAACCTATAAACAGGGTAAAAAATTCTTACGCCTTTTTGAAAACTTAAAATTGGAATTTGTGAAAGCCAAAATGTTATTTTTACCCCTTAATGACTTTTGGCTTTAAGAAATCAACCCGATTTGACATCAGAGAGACCGTATAATTTTTTTTCTGCTACAAAAACCCTAAAAACCGAGTGAAAAATTCTTATGCATTTCTGAAAACTTTGGAATTTGCCAAAGTCAAAATGTTCCTTTTAAAACTTGATGTCTTTTGACTTTCGAAAATCAGCCGGTTTGACATCAGAGTGGCCGTATATTTTTTTTATGCTACGGAAACCCTACAAACTGAGTTAAAAATTCTTACGCTTTGAAAACTTAAAATTGGAATTTGTCAAGCCAAAAAGTTAATTTTACACCTTCAAGACTTTTGACATTAAGAAATCAACCTGGTTTGACATCAGAGAGCCCGTATAAGTATTTCTACTAAGAAAACCCTCAAAATCGAGTAAAACTTTGGAATTTGCCAAAGTCAAATATGTTCCTTTTAAACCTTGAAGTATTTTGACTTTCGGAAATCAGCCAGTTTTGACATCAGAGCGGCCGTATATTTTTTTCTGCTACGAAAACCCTAAAAACTGAGTAAAAAATTCTTACGCCTTTTTGAAAACTTAAAATTGAAATTTGCCAAAGCCAAGATGTTCCTTTCCCACCTTGATGACTTTTGATTTTATGAAATCAGTCCGATTTGACATAAGAGAGCCCGAATAATTTTTTTCAACTACGAAAACCCTAACAACCGAGTAAAAAATTCTTATGCCTTTTTGAGAACTTTGGAATTTGCAAAAGTTAAAATGTTCCTTTTAAACCTTAATGACTTTTGACATTAAGAAATCAGCCTGGTTTGACATCAGAGAGAACGTTTTTTCTGCTACGAAAACCCTAAAAACCGAGTAAAAAATTATTATGCCTTTTTGAGATCTTTGGAATTTGCCAAAGTTAAAATGTTCCTTTTAAACTTTGATGACTTTTGACTTTCGGAAATCAGTCCGATTTGACATCAGAGAGGCCGTATAATTTTTTTTCTGCTACGAAAACCCTAAAATCGAGCACAAAATTCTTAAGCCTTCTTGAAAACATAAAATTGGAATTTGTGAAAGCCAAAATGTTCTTTTTACACCTTAATGACTTTTGACTTTTAGAAATCATCACAGTTTGACATCAGAGAGACCGTATAATTTTTTTCTACTACGAAAACCTTAAAAATCGAGTAAAAAATTCTTACGCCTTTTTGAAAACGTTGAATTTGCCAGTCAAAATATTCCTTTTAAACCTTGATGTCAGTTGACATTTGGAAATTAGCCTGGTTTGACTTCAGAGAGACCGTATAATTTTTTTCGGCTACGAAATCCCTAAAAACCGAGTAAAAAATTCATACTCCTTTTTGAAAACTTTGGAATTTGCCAAAGTAAAAATGTTCCTTTTAAACCCTTGATGTCTTTTGGCTTTCGGAAATCAGCCCGGTTTGACATCAGAGAGGCCGTATAATTTTTTTCTGCTACGAAAATCCGTAAAATCAGGGTAAAATATTCTTACGCCATTTTGAAAACTTAAAATTGGAATTTGCCAAAGCCAAAAAGTTCCTTGTACACCTTGATGACTTTTGACTTTATGAAATTAGCCCGGTTTGACATTAGAGAGCCCGTATAATTTTTTTCTAGAACGAAAACCCTAAAAACCGAGTAAAAAAGTTCTTATGCCGTTTTGAAAACATAGGAATTTGTCAAAGTCAAAATGTTCCTTTTAAACCTTGATACCTTTTGACTTTCGAAAATCAGCCCGGTTTGACATCAGAGCGGCCATATAATTTTTTTATGCTACGATAACCCTACAAACCGAGTAAAAAATTCTTACAACTTCTTGAAATCTTAAAATTGGAATTTGCCAAAGCCAAAATGTTCATTTTCCACCTTGATGACTTTTGACTTTATGAAATCAGCCTGGTTTGACATCAGAGAGTCGTTATAAGTTTTTCTACTACGAAAACCCTAAAAATCGAATAAAAAATTCTTACGCCTTTTTGAAAACCTTGGAATTTGCCAAAGTTAAAAGTTCCTTTTAAACCTTGATGTCTTTTGACGTTCGGAAATCAGCCCGGTTTGACATCAAAGAGGCCGTATATTTTTTTCTGCTACGAAAACCCTAAAAATCGTGTAAAACATTCTTACGCCTTTTAGAAAACATAAAATTGGAATTTGTGAAAGCCAAAATGTTCTTTTTACACCTTAATGACTTTTGACTTTAAGACATCAGCCCGGTTGACATCAGAGAGACCGTATAATTTTTTTTGCTACGAAAACCCTAAAAATGGAGTAAAAAATTCTGACGCCTTTTTGAAAACTTTGGAATTTTCCAAAGTCAAAATGTTCCTTTTAACCCTTGATGTCTTTTCACTTTCGGAAATCAGTCGAGTTTGACATCAGAGAGGCCGTATAGTTTTCTTTCTGCTACTAAAACCCTAAAAATCGAGTAAAAAATTCTTACCCCTTTTTGAAAATTTGGAATTTGCCAAAGTCAAAATGTTTCTCTTAAACTTTCATGTCTTTTAACTTTTGGAAATCAGCTCGGTTGAACATCAGAGCTGCCGTCTATTTTTTTTCTACGAAAAGCCTAAAAACAAAGTAAAATTTTTTACGCCTTTTTGAAAATTTAAAATTGCCAAAATGTTCCTTTTCCACCTTGAGGACTTTTTACTTTATGATATCAGCCCGGTTTGACATCAGATAGCCCATATAATTTTTTCTACTACGAAAACCCTAAAAACCGAGTAAAAACGTTCTTACGCCTTTTTTAAAACTTTGGAATTTTCCAAAGTCAAATATTCCTTTTAAACCTTGATGACTTTTGACGTTCGAAAATCAGCCAGGTTTGACATCAGAGAGGCCGTATAATTTTTTTCTGCTATGAAAACCTAAAAAACGGGGTAATAAATTCTTATGCCTTTTTGAAAACTTAAAATTGGAATTCGTCAAAGCCAAAATGTTCATTTTACACCTTATTGACTTTTGACTTTAAGAAATCTGCCCGGTTTGACATCAGAGAGACCGTATAATTTTTTTCTACTACGAAAACCTTAAAAAACGAGTAAAAAATTCTTACGCCTTTTTTAAGACTGAAATTGGAATTTGTCAAAGCCAAAATGTTCTTTTTACAGCTTAATAACTTTTGACTTTAAGAAATCTACCCGATTTGACATCAGAGAGCACGCATAATTTTTTTCTACTACAAAAACCTTATAAACCGAGTAAAAAAGTTCTTACACCTTTTGAAAACTTTGGAATTTGCCAAAGACAAAATGTTCCATCTAAACCTTGTTGCCTTTTGACTTTCGAGAATCAGACCGATATGACATCAGAGTGGCCGTATATTTTTTTTCTCCTACGAAAACCCTAAAAATCGGGTAAAAAATTCTCACGCCTTTTTCAAAACTTAAAATTGGAATTTGTGAAAGCCAAAATGTTCTTTTTACACCTCAATGACTTTGACTTTAAGAAATCAGCCCGGCTTGACATCAGAGAGACCGTATAATTTTTTTCTGCTACAAAAACCCTAGAAACCGAGTAAAAAATTCTTATGCCTTTTTTAAAACTTTGGAATTTGCCAAAGTCAAAATATTGCTTTTAAACCTTGATATCTTTTGACTTTCATAAATCAACCATGTTTGACATTAGAGAGGCCGTATAGTTTTTTTCTGCTACAAAAATCCCTAAAATCAGGGTAAAAATTCTTACGCCAATTTTAAAACTTAACATTGGAATTTGCCAAAGCCCAAATGTTCTTTGTCCACCTTGATGACTTTTGACTTTATGAAATTAGCCCGGTTTGACATCAGAGTGTCCATATAATTTTTTTCTACTACGAAAACACTATAAAACGTGTAAAAACGTTCTTAAGCCTTTTTGAAAACTTAGGAATTTGCCAAAGTCAAAATGTCCCTTTTAAAATCTTGATGCCTTTTGATCTTCAAAAATCAGCCTGGTTTAACATCAGATCGGCCATATAATTTTTTTCTGCTACGATAACTGTGATGACCTGAGATTAGGGATGTTAATCCCGGAGTGTTAATAACCCCTAAAGTGGTTTTACGTGTTGACTTGGAGTTTAGTCGAGGTGTCGGGCCTTCTGGGCTCATTTATTTGGGCAGTTGGGATCGTTGGATCCCGAGGTTGAGATCGTATTCTCATTTCGGTGAGAACCTGTGAGTTGGGTTTTTAGTGTGACTCAGAATCTCGGGTGCTGTGTGTGGGCACCGGTAGGAGATTTTTGAGTTAGAGAGAGAATTTTTGAAAACAGATGATTTTTAATGAATCATGATGTATTTGTGGGGATATTAGTATTTCGGGGTATTTTTGCTATAAATACCAATTAAACCCGAGATTTTAATTATCGGAGCCATTTTTCCCCACATTTTCCCGTCAGTCTCTCTCCTCCTCCCGCGTAACCTTCCCGTCGCCCCCTGACCCACGCAGCTTTAAGTGCTTCGCCCGCCGCCGTCCGGCCGCCGATCGGCGCGTCCGACCCGGCGCCGGCTTCGTCTCGTCCAGGCGGTCCTTTCTACACCATCAATTCGAAGTTTCGTCGAGAATCGAGCTCGGATTTCTGCAGAAAACGCTAGGGTTCGAAACTGGAATTTCTTCGATTTGGGGCTCGATTTTTGGTACGATTTTGGGGCTTTCTTTCAGGTGTTTTTGGGGCGTTTTGGTGCTTGGTTTGGGTCGATTATTTCAGATTTTTGTGGTTCGAAATATTGGTTGCATTTGGTTCGATTTTCAGTTCGATTTTTGTGGGGTTTATGTTCGAATTTGGGGATTTTTGATAAGGAGTGATGATTCTTGTTAGCAATTGATTTATTTATGTTGTAGATGCATTATGATGCTTGATTGTGTTCGAATTTTAGGGGTTTGAATTCGAAAATTTGGGGCTTTGGCATGTGGGGCGATTATTCTTGTTGTTGACTGAGTAATTCATATTTTAGATGAATTATGGTGTTTAATTGAGTTCGATTCGTGTTGTGAAGGTTCGAGAATTTGTGGGGTATTCTTGAGCGATTTTCGATAATGGTTTATTGTCGTGTGTTGACAATATTTTGAGGGTTATGGGTGTGCTTGAGCATGGGTTGCATGTTCGTAATTAATTGTGAATTAATTTATCGTGTTAGCACATCGTTCCTCGGAGCATGGAACTCGAGCAAGGTTTGGCTCGGACTTCGGAGATTTAAGGTACGTGCGACGTACGAGCATTACTTTGTGTGATAGCAATTGTGAAATGAATAATGTGTTGTAATTGCATTAGATGGTTGTGGGTATGGCTATATTTACATATATGTGTTGATATGACTATGGATCGACCTAGTCTTGATATCACTGCCACAAGTGTGCGTAACACTAGAGTAGTATGACCTTATAAGAGGTATGGGGTACTGGGTTTATGTGACTATTGTAAGACATGTGAGATGTCTAAGTATAAATGAGAATTTGTAAAATAAAGGGTAGGGCATTTGAGATGCCTGAGAATGATCGTGGGATCATGTATTCAGTGAAAGACATGTGAGATGCCTAAGTGAAATAGAGAATTTGTAAAATAAATGCTAGGCATTTGAGCTATCTGTGATTGGTAGTAAAGTTGAAAATCAGTGTTAGATATCGAGATATCTATGTTTGCATGTATAATGAATTTGGAATCATTAATTATTGATACTTGAGAATCAGGCATACTATGAGTTAAATCAATGTGTTGATTTACTGATTTATGAGATTTGATGAGTTTGATGATTGTGAGAACAGGGACAGTACACGGAATCCCGGATGAGGATGTTGCCATCCAGGGAGTATCATTTAAAATTCATTAATATTTACTTGTGTTGTAAATTATGAATTTCATTACTGTGATTATGAGATTTTGTGTATTGGTATGCTCACCCCGTTGGGGGCTGTCTCTGTTGGGGCAGGTGAACAGGTGCATCGATGGCTATGGAGCTGGGCTCGAGCTGTTGATTGGATGTACTCACAGGATCGTGGTACCAGGGCTTGATGGAGCACGGTATCGTATAGAGTACTTATATACACCCGAGATTTATATACACATTTATGATGCTCGCATGTGAGCACGGATATCCTTGTATATGGGTTGTATATAAAGGCATGAGCCTTTCTCTCTTTCATTATATGTTGCATGCAATTGTGGTAGAATTGCTAATGATATGAGAGTCGTTAGTGTATTGTGTGGGTGTTGAGACCCATTTATGTCATCATATGTGTGGTGTCTTCCCTGGCTGGGAATTTACTTTGTGTACTATATTCTGTTGAGTATTGTGTATTCCCTGGCCGGGAATTATATTATGTGATGTGCTTGTGTTTTGGGATAGCTCTATTTATGGGGAGACTCTGCCCAAATTTTTATAAAAGTCTATCATGTGAAAATTGGTGTAATGGGTATGGTAAAGTATCATCTGAGCTTCCCGATTGAGTCTTTATTGAAAGCATGTGCCACACATAGTGGTTAATACACTAATTAAGGGTTAAGGGCTTGGGGTCCTTACAATAACCCTACAAACCGAGTAAAAATTCTTACGCCTTTTTTGAAATCTTAAAATTGGAATTTGCCAAAACCGAAATGTTCATTTTCCACCTTGATGACTTTTGACATTATGAAATCAGTCTGGTTTGACATCAGAGAGCCGTATAAGTTTTTCTACTATGAAAACCCTAAAAATCGAGTAAAAAATTCTTACGCCTTTTTGAAAACTTTAGAATTTGCCAAAGTCAAAATGTTCGTTTTAAACCTTGATGTCTTTTGACTTTTGGAAATCAGCCCGATTTGACATCAGAGCGACTGCATATTTTTTTCCACTACGAAAACCATCAAAACCGAGTAAAAAATTCTTCCGCCTTTTTGAAAACTTAAAATTGGAATTTGTGAAAGCCAAAATATACTTTTTACACCTTAATGACTTCTGACTTTAAGAAATCAGCCCGGTTTGACATCAGAGAGACCGTATAATTTTTTTCTGCTACGAAAACCCAAAAACCGAGAAAAAATTCTTATTCCTTTTTTAAAACTTTGGAATTTGCCAAAGTGAAAATGTTCCATTTAAACCCTGATGTCTTTTGACTTTCGAAAATCAGTCCGGTTTGACATCAGAGCGGCCGTATATTTTTTTCAGCTACGAAAACCTAAAAACCAGGTAAAAAATTCTTACGCCTTTTTGAAAACTTAAAATTGGAATTTGTGAAAGCCAAAATCTTCTTTTTACACCTTAATGACTTTTGAGTTTAAGACATCAGCCCGGTTTGACATCAGAGAGACCGTATAATTTTTTTTCTGCTACGAAAACCCTAAAAACTGAGTAAAAAATTCTTAAGCCTTTTTGAAAACTTTGGAATTTGCCAAAGTCAAAATGTTCCTTTTAAACCTTGATGTCTTTTGACTTTCGGAAATCAGCTCGGTTTGACAACAGAGAGACCGTATAATTTTTTTTCTGCCACGAAAACCCTAAAAATCGAGTAAAAAATTCTTACCCCTTTTTGAAAACTTTTGAATTTGCCAAAATCAAAATGTTACTTTTAAACTTTGATGTCTTTTGACTTTCGGAAATCAACCTGGTTTGACATCAGAGTGGCCATATAATTTTTTTCTGCTACGAAAACCCTAAAAACCGAGTAAAACTTTCTTACGCCTTTTTGAAAACTTAAAATTGGAATTTGCCAAAGCCAAAATGTTCCTTTTTTCGCCTTGATGACTTTTGACTTTATGAAATCAGACCGTTTTGACATAAGAGGGCCCGTATAATTTTTTACTACAAAAACCCTAAAAAAATCGTGTAAAAACGTTTTTACGCCTTTTTGAAAACTTTGGAATTTGCCAAAGTCAAAATGTTCCTTTTAACATTGATGTCTTTTGACTTTCGAAAATCAGCTCGGTTTGACATCAGAGCGGCCGTATATTTGTTTTTGCAACGAAAACCCTAAAAACCGGGTAAAACATTCTTACGCCTTTTTGAAAACTTAAAATTGGAATTTGTGAAACCAAAATGTTCTTTTTACACCGTAATGACTTTTGACTTTAAGAAATCAGCCCGGTTTGACATCAGAGAGACCGTATAATTTTTTTTCTGCTACGAAAACTCTAAAAACCGAGAACTTTGGAATTTGCCAAAGTCAAAATGTTCCATTTAAACTTTGATGTTTTTTGACTTTCGAAAATCAGCCTAATTGACATCAGAGCTGTCGTATATATTTTTCTTCTACGAAAACCCTAAGAACTGGGAAAAAAATCTTACTCCTTTTTGAAAACTTAAAATTTGAATTTGTCAAAGCAAAAATGTTCTTCTTACACCTTAATGACTTTTGACTTTAAGAAATCAGCCCGTTTTACATCAGAGAGACCGTATAATTTTTTTCTGCTACGAAAACCCTAACCGAGTAAAAATTTCTTATACTTTTTTGAAAACTTTGAATTAGCCAAAGTCAAAATGTTCCTTTTAAACCTTGATGCCTGTTGACTTTCGGAAATCAGCCAGGCTTGACATCAGAGAGACCGTATGATTTTTTCTGCTACGAAAACCCTAAAAACCGAGTAAAAAATTCATACGCCTTTTTGAAAACTTTGGAATTTGCCAAAGTCAAAATGTTACTTCTAAACCTTAATGTCTTTTGCCTTCCGAAAATCAGCCTGATTTGACATCCGAGCTGCCGTTTAAAATTGGTATTTGTCAAAGTTAAAATGTTCTTTTTACACCTTAATGACTTTTGACTTTAAGAAATCAGCCCATTTTGACATCAGAGAGACCGTATAAATTTTTTTTGCTACGAAAACCCTAAAAACCGAGTAAAAAAATCTTATGCCATTTTGAAAACTTTGGAATTTGCCAAAGTCAATATGTTCCTTTTAAACCTTGATGTCTGTTGACTTTCGGAAATCAGCCCGATTTGACATCAGAGATACCGGATAATTTTTTTCTGCTAAGAAAACCCTAAAAACCGAGTAAAAATTCATACGCCTTTTTGAAAACTTTGGAATTTGCCAAAGTCAAAATGTTCCTTTTAAACCTTGATGTCATTTGCCTTTCGAAAATCAGTCCGGTTTGACATCAGAGCTGCCGTATATTTCTTTTTTCTACGAAAAACCTAAAAACCGAGTAAAATTTTTTTACGCCTTTTAGAAAACTTAAAATTGTAATTTGCCAAAGCCAAAATGTTCATTTTCCACCTTGAGGACTTTTGACTTTATGAAATCAGCCCGGTATGACATCAGAGAGCCCATATAAATTTTTTCTACAACGAAAACCCTAAAAACCGAGTAAAAAAGTTTTACGCATTTTTGAAAACTTTGGAATTTGTCAAAGTCAAAATGAACCTTTTAAACCATTATACCTTTTGACGTTCAAAAATCAGTCCGGTTTGACATCAGTGAGGCCGTATAATTTTTTTCTGCTACGAAAACCCAAAAAACAGGGTAAAATTTTTTTATGCCTTTTTGAAAACATAAAATTGGAATTTGTCTAAGCCAAAATGTTAATTTTACGCCTTAATGACTTTTGACTTTAAGAAATCTGCCCGGTTTGACATCAGAGGGGCCTTATAATCTTTTTTCTGTACAAAAAACCCTACAAACTGAGTAAAAATTTCTTACGCCTTTTTGACAACTTTGTAATTTGCCAAAGTCAAAATGTTCCTTTTAAACCTTGATGCCTTTTGACTTTCGGAAATCAGCCTAGTTTGACATCACAGCGACCATATAATTTTTCTGCTACGAAAACCCTGTAAACCGAGTAAAAAAGTTCTCACCCCTTTTGAAAACTTTGTAATGTGCCAAAGACAAAATGTTCCTTTTGAACCTTGATGCCTTTTGACTTTCAAAAATCAGCCCGATTTTGTAAGGACCCCTTAGCCCTTAACCCTTGATTAGTGTATTAACCACTAAGTGTGGCACATGCTTTCAATAAAAAGTCAATCGGGAAGCTCAGATGATACTTTACCATTGAATGGAAATTACAAAATTTTCTTTAATACTCAATGTTATAAGATCATCAGCCTAACTACAAATAGACTCATAAAGTTCGCCCAATACAATCCCCTTTGTGCCACTTTTTACATTGTGGACTTTTATAAAAATTTGGGCAGAGTCTCCCCATAAATAGAGCTATCCCGAAATAAAAGCACAACACATAACATAATTCCCGGCCAGGGAAAACATAATACTCATCAGAATACAACAATACCAAGTAAATTCCCAGCCAGGGAAGACACCACACATATGACGGCAAAAGTGGGTTTCAACACCCACATAATACACCAATGACTCTCATATCATTAGCAATTCTACCCTTAATTGCATGCAACATAGAATGAAAGAGAGAAAGGCTCATGCCTTTATATACAACCCATATACAAGTATAATCGTGCTCACATGCGAGCATCATGAATGTGTATATAACCCTCAGGTGTATATAAGTACTCTATACGGTACCGTGCTCCATCAAGCCCTGGTACCACGATCCTGGGAGTACATCCAATCAACAGCTCGAGCTCAGCTCCACAGCCATCGATGTACATGTTCACCTGCCCCAACAGAGACAGCCCCCAACGGGGTGAGCATACCAATACACAAAATCCCATAATCACAATAATGAAATTCATAATTTACAACAAAAGTAAATACAAATGAATTTTAAATGATACTCCCTGGATGGCAACGTCCTCATCCGGGATTCCGTGTACTGTCCCAGTTCTCACAATCATCAAACTCATCAAATCTCAAAAATCAGTAAATCAACACATTGATTTAACTCATCGCATGCCTAATTCTCGAGTATCAATAGATAGTGATTCCAAATTCATTATACATGCAAATATAGATATCTCAATATCTAATACTGATTTCACAACCTCGCTATCAATCACAGATAGCTCAAATGCCTAGCATTTATTTTACCAATTCTCCATTATACTTAGACATCTCAAATGTCTTATAATGAATACATGATTCCACGATCATTCTCAGGCATCTCAATGCCCTACATTGGTCATATAAATCCAGTACCCCATATATCATGTAAGAGTTATCCTACTCTAGTGTCACGCACGCTTGTGACGGCGATATCAAGATTTGGTCGTTCCTTAGTTATATCAACATATATATATAACCATACGCACAATTATTCAATGCAATCAAAATACTTTATGCATTTCACAAATGCTCTCATATAAAGAAATGCTCGTACGTCGCACGTACCTTAAATCTCCGAAATCCGAGCCAAACCTTGCTCGAGTTCCATGCCCCGAGGAACGATGTGCTAACACGATAAATAATTCACAATTATTTACGAACATGTAACCCATGCTCAAGCACATCCATAACCCTCAAAATATTGTCAACACACGACAATTAACCAGTTAAAAGACTCGGGGCGGAGCACATGCAGGGAGGGAAACGAATGAGACATCAACTAAAATTGATCAAGAACCATTCCCAAAATTTCGAACCCTAGCATCACAAATCGAACCCAACTAAGCACCATAATTCATCTAAAACATGAATTAATCGATCAATACCAAGAATCACCGCCCCCTAGCCAAAACCCCCAAAATTCGAACCCTAACCCCACACATGAAGCGTTCAAAATCGAACCACAAAGTATGAAATTTTCGACCCAAAATACAGTACAAAATGTGTAAGGACCCTAATCCTTAAGTGCGGAATAAAGGCATAATAGAGCTAAATAAATGATCAGAGTAGAGTAAACAAGTTGAGTCTATGAGCTTAAGCATTTACATGCCAAAATAAAGGACTACCAAAAGGATTAATTACATTCCAACAAATGAATGTGTCCCCTATAGTTTTACGCTACTCCTAGAGTAGGCACTATACAAAAGAATCCTGTCCTTTCATCTACCAAAGATGCTCGTGAAGCTCTCTGTCTCAACCCGTTCAAGCCCATCTATCATGCCAAAAAGGTACCTACAAGGACAACCCCCAAACATTAGCAATAATAATCATTCATATTCAACACAATATGAAGATAAAGCGTAAATGCATAATCAAAATGAAACACTTCCTGTTTCCCCGTGCATTTCAAACGCTTCCCGTTTGGTTGTCCCTGTACCATAACTCATGAGTATAATCAATAGATTATTTTTAATGGCCAAACATGTCATGACATCATATACCATCTCAACTGTACCACATATTGGTCACCATTCCCTAGTCTGTCCATCACAGTGTATTTTAATGCCCCTCGCTTATATTCATATGGGCGGCATAGGATAACCTCGCTACAATGGACATGCGGCGCTCCCACCCCTCGCTTCACAGAGAGCGGCAAATACCCTTTCCTCGCCCCATATGACAACCACGCTCAAATGTGACATGCGGCGCTCCCACCCCTCGCTTCACATTTTGCGGAACCAATACAAAAAGCGGCAAGCATTAAAATCATCAAAGGATGACCACGACTCATGGGATGTGCATCCAATAATCATAATATGCATCTACATCAATATGCACAAATTACCATGTATATGCATCCACAATGCAATACCTCATATGGCATAAATCAACATGTATATGCATCCACAATGCAATACCACATATATACTCGCATCCACAATGCATAAACAATGAGTATATAAAATACATGTTACCGTTGGGTGCCCGTACGTCCACTACGTACCTTTCCAAAATGTGGAATGTGGTTGGACCTCAATTCCTTGGCTGCGTTGCCACCTGGGTTGGTTCTACATATTCACAAATACCAATATTAGAACCCAATAATAGTCCAATACCAAAAATCCCACAAAAACACCCAAAACACCATTTTTGGTGTCTCGCGATCGATCGCCATCAAGCGCCGATCGATCGCGGCCTCGCCGATCGATCGCGCCAAGCTCGCGATCGATCGCTGAGGCTTACTGCCTCAGCCCTGCTGCTCGCGATCGATCGCGAGAAAAACGCCGATCGATCGCCGAGCTGTGGGCATGCGGGGTTTGGGCACTATTCACCCATCTTCAACCCCCACTCAAAAACACCCACATACACCAACATAAATCAAATCCAACAACTCAAAACCACCCATAAACATCAACATAAACTCAAATATACAACATCCAACCAAAACACTACCAAAATCACAACACCCAACACAAACCCATTTTAAAACCTTCAAAACCCAACTAAACTCAACCAAAACCTTACAAAATTAAAACATGAGGTACCCATACCTCTTGGGGATCTCAAATCACCCAACAAGCTCCACAAAACAAGATTTTTGAAAGGTTTCTCCTCAACCCTAGGCTTGAGCTCGAAAATAAAGAGAAAGGGAAGGGTTTGGTGTGTTGGAAATGATTTTGGTAAAGTGAAATAAGAGTTGGAAATAAAGGGTGGGTTTAATAAATCAAATGCATACCAATTAATTCCATGGTGTATAAAACACCCCAACATGATGTTTTCAAAGCATTTACTCAAAATGCACCAAATATCAATTAAACACATGATTTCTCATAAATTGCTAACCAAGGCAAATAAATCATGCTTCCCATAATATTTACCCAACATGCACCACATGCACCCTAAAATGCAATCCCGGGTCACCCCTATCCACATGACCATGCATTTCCATAAGGTAAATAAATCCCAAAACATAATCAATTACCACATAATTAATCATGTAAACACAATTAAAGCCAAATAGCAATTTAACCATTTCGGGGATGTCACAATACTCCCCTACTTATAAGATTTCGTCCTCGAAATCACATGCACTTACCCCAACAGAAACTAAACATAAACTCATACCAGAGAATAGTTCCGGGTAGTGCTGCACCATATGCTGCTCCGTCTCCCACGTAGCCTCCTCGACACCCCTGCGATCCCACTGAACTTTGATCATCGGTATCACTTTGTTCCGAAGTCTACGGTCTGCTCTGTCCAGAATTCTAACAGGCCGTTCCACATAAGATATATCTGACTCTAACTGAACTTCGGAAGGCTGTAACACGTGAGACGGATCCGGCTCATACTTCCGCAGCATCGATACATGAAACACATCATGTATACCAGATAAAGAAGGCGGCAAAGCCAGTCGGTAAGCTAAGGTGCCAATGCGCTGCAAAATCTCGTACGGTCCAACGTACCTCGGAGACAGTTTCCCGCGCATTCCAAACCGCACAACGCCTCTGAAAGGCGAGATCTTCAAAAAGACCTTATCTCCCAACTGAAACTCTAACGGTCTCCGCCGTTTATTTGCATAAGCTGCCTGTCTGTCTTGGGCTGCTTTCATTTTCTGCCTTATAGTCTTTATCTTCTCTTCCATTTCCCGGATCAACTCAGGCCCTCCGACTGATCTACTGTCCAAATCGTCCCAACACAAGGGCGATCTACATCGTCTGCCATAAAGAGCTTCAAACGGAGCCATCTGAATACTTGCCTGGTAGCTATTGTTATAAGAAAACTCTACCAGAGGCACTGAATCCTGCCAAGAAGCATCGAACTCCTACACAAGCTCTCAACATGTCCTCGAGCGTCTGAATAGTGCGCTCGGTCTGGCCATCCGTCTGAGGATGATAAGCAGTGCTCAATCTGACCTCAGTTCCCAAAGCTGACTGAAGGCCTTCCCAAAAATGAGATGTGAAACGCGGATCTCGATCTGACACAATAGAAACCGGGATCCCATGCAATCTCACCACATCTCTAATATACAACTGCGCCATCCTCAAAAATGTGAAAGTCATGCTGTAGGGGATAAATGGGCCACCTTAGTCAATCTGTCCACTATCACCCAAATAGCATCAAAGCCTGAAGTACTCCTCGGCAAATGAGTCACGAAGTCCATGGAAATGTGCTCCCACTTCCACTTCGGTATCTCCAAGCTTCTCAACTCGCCGCCAGGTCTCTGCCTCTCTGCCTTAACCTGCTGGCAGACCAGACACCTCTTCACAAAAGCGACGACATCTGATTTCATTCTCTTCCACCAAAACTGACCACGCAGATCTCTGTACATCTTCTTCCCACCTGGGTGGATGCTAAGTCTGCTACTGTGAGCTCGCTCCAAGATCCCCTTACGCAACTCCGGCGTACTCGGAACTACCCAGCGGTTACCCAATCTCAAAGATCCGTCGTCGGCCACTCTGAACTTCGTCGGCTGACCAAGATGCACTATAGACAACCATCTCTGAACCTCAGCATCTGATCTCTGAGCTCTCCTGATATTCTCATAAATATCTGGCTCAGCTAGCAAAGTCGATACATACACAGGTGATGCATCAATGTCAAAGTCATAGCCCATATGGCAATAGGAGGTCATCATAGCCGACAAATGGATGACGTCCTCAGCAGAACTCCTTACTTTCCGGCTCAAAGCGTCTGCTGTCAAATTGGCTTTCCCGGGATGGTACTCAATCTCGCAATCATAGTCCTTGAGTAGGTCCATCCATCTCCTCTGTCTCATGTTCAGCTCCGCCTGAGTGAATAGAAACTTGAGGCTCTTGTGATCCGTGTAGATGGTGAATGAAGTGCCATATAAGTAATGCCTCCAGATCTTCAGGGCGAAGATGATAGCCGCCAATTCCAAGTCATGAACTGGATATCGGGTCTCGTGCGGCTTCAACTGCCTCGATGCATAAGCTACCACATGCTTATCTTGCATCAGAACGCATCCAAGGCCCTGCAGTGATGCATCAGTATACAGAACAAATCTGGAGTTCTCCGTCGGGATCACTAACACTGGCGCCGTCGTCAACCGGTGCTTTAACTCCTGGAAGCTCTCCTCACAAGCTTCTGACCAAGAGAAAGGCATACCCTTCTGAGTCAACTGAGTCAGCGGCTTGGCAATCTTCGAAAAGCCCTCAACAAAGCGCCGATAATACCCGGCCAAACCAAGAAAACTCCGGATCTCAGGCACAGAAGTGGGGGCAGCCCACTCCATCACAGCCTCAACCTTCTTGGGGTCCACTGATATCCCGCTGCTCGAAATGACATGCCCCAGAAACACTACACTGCTCAGCCAAAACTCGCACTTACTGAGCTTAGCATACAACTGATGCTCTCTAAGAATCTGAAGCACTGTCCTCAAGTGTTTCACATGATCTTCCTCACTCCGGGAGTAGATAAGAATGTCGTCAATAAACACGATGACGAACTGATCAAGATACGGCTGAAACACTCTGTTCATCAGACTCATAAAAACGGCCGGGGCGTTCGTCACACCGAACGGCATCACTAAGAACTCATAATGCCCATATCGAGTCCGGAATGCTGTCTTCTGCACATCATCCTCTCTGACTCGAATCTGATGATACCCGGACCTCAAGTCAATCTTGCTATACACCCTGGTACCTTGCAACTGATCAAACAAGTCGTCAATCCTTGGGAGAGGATACTTGTTCTTCACTGTAGCCTTATTCAGCTGCCGGTAATCGATGCACAGCCGCATCGAACCGTCCTTCTTCTTCACAAAGAGAACTGGTGCGCCCCATGGCGACACGCTCGGGCGTATATACCCCTTGTCCAAGAGATCCTGCAACTGCTCTTTCAACTCTCTCAACTCTGCCGGTGCCATCCTATAAGGTGCACGAGAGATAGCGGATTTCCCTGGCAGCAACTCGATCCCAAATTCAACTTCCCTGGCCGGTGGAAATCCTGGGATCTCTTCTGGAAATACATCAGCAAATTCTGCCACAACTGGTACATCCTCAACCCTCAGTTCTTTACTCTTTCTAGACGTGTCCACGGCATAAATAAGATAGCCCGTGTGTCCACGTTCCAACAACTGAGACATCTTGATCGCTGAAATCAACGGAATCTTCGCACGAGAACCGTTGCCAAAGAAAGTCCACTGACTGCCCAACTCAGGTCTGAACTTCACTGTTCTCTGCCGGCAATCTACCACTGCCTGATATAAGTTCAGAACATCAATGCCCAAGATACAGTCGAAATCTGACATACCCAGCACAATCAAGTCTGATCTCAACTCGTTGCCCTCAAAATAAATGAGGCTATCTGCCAAAAACTGATCAGCAACGACGTCTCTTCCAGTGGGTGTCGAGACAAGGAGAGGCGTGGGTAAAGAAGACGTGCGCATATGGTGTCTCTCCACGAATCCCACAGACACAAAAGAATGGGAGGCACCTGTATCTATCAAAACAAAAGCAGGGTACGTAAATAAATGGCACGTACCGGCAATCACCTCCTCCGGGGCTGCCTGAGCCTGCTCTCGGGTCAGTGCATATACCTGTCCCTGGGGTGGTCCCACTGTCTGACCTCCCGACGGACGAGGCCCAAACTGCTGCCTCTGCTGCACTGTCCTGTCCTCAAACCTTGGCCTGCTGCCCTGATACTCTGACTGGCCTCCCCTGGTGGGACAATACCGAGCAATGTGGCCCATCTTGCCACAAACATAACATGCAGGACACTTGTTTGAAGAATGTGGTCCTCCACAGTTGTTGCACCTCGGCTCTCCCGGCCTATCCCCTTGTGAAGATCCTCGATTGGCCGACCAATTGCCCTTCTTGCCATCCTGTTTCTGACCAAAGTATTTCTTTCCACCATACCGCGAAGATGAAGAGGCACCACGGGGTTTAAATGGCTCACCCCGAGGCCTCAAACTGTCACTAGTCTGCCTCTGTTGCGGTACCGGTGGTGGCATGGCATAAGCTCCCACTCCTAGCTCAGCAAGCTCCGCTCTTGTGAGAGCATCATCAAAAGAAGTTGGGTTATTGATGATAACCCGGTCATAGAGCTCCGGTCGCAGTCCTTTCATGAAATTTCTCATCTTGGCACGTCCATCAGAGGCAATATGGGGGACATACCTCAGTAGTGATGAGTACTGTGTGGCATAGTCTGCCACTGTCATGTTCCCCTGCCTCAGACTTGCAAATTCATCCTCTTTTGTCTGTCTTGCTGCCGCGGAGAAGTATCGGTTCAAGAACCTGGTCCTGAAGAGCGTCCAGTCAATCACAGCACCCAGTGCTCTCATTTCCATTACTGTGCTCCTCCACCACATCAGAGGTTTCTTGGCTAATTGAAACTCCGCTAGCCTCAGCCAAGCCGTCACAGCACAAGGAGCCGATACAAAGATCTGCTCAAGTCTCTCCAGCCACTCTTCAGCTTCTTCTCCGGACTCTGTCCCCTCAAACCGGGGCGGATGATAAGACAGAAACTGAGTCAAGCTAATCTCACCCGGTAGCAATAACTGAACTACTGGTTCCATTCCTACAGCCGGTGGAGGTAGAGGATTAGCCTGTCCAATACTCGCATTTACACTCCCAACATCTCCGACTTCCTCATTAGCAGCCATGCTGTAACACAAATGTTAACAACAATCCAAAGCAATATATATATCATGTCGTTAGATAACAGGAGTGATATAAGCATGTTAGTATAACCAAATATACAAAATATGCACCACATGCATAAACATGCTTCAAATGTAAGCACCTACCAAACATGCTAAGGCTACCCTTCACTCGTTCCCGGGTTCTCTAACCACTGCTCTGATACCACTAATGTAAGGACCCTAATCCTTAAGTGCGGAATAAAGGCATAATAGAGCTAAATAAATGATCAGAGTAGAGTAAACAAGTTGAGTCTATGAGCTTAAGCATTTACATGCCAAAATAAAGGACTACCAAAAGGATTAATTACATTCCAACAAATGAATGTGTCCCCTATAGTTTTACGCTACTCCTAGAGTAGGCACTATACAAAAGAATCCTGTCCTTTCATCTACCAAAGATGCTCGTGAAGCTCGCTGTCTCAACCCGTTCAAGCCCATCTATCATGCCAAAAAGGTACCTACAAGGACAACCCCCAAACATGAGCAATAATAATCATTCATATTCAACACAATATGAAGATAAAGCGTAAATGCATAATCAAAATGAAACACTTCCTGTTTCCCCGTGCATTTCAAACGCTTCCCGTTTGGTTGTCCCTGTACCATAACTCATGAGTATAATCAATAGATTATTTTTAATGGCCAAACATGTCATGACATCATATACCATCTCAACTGTACCACATATTGGTCACCATTCCCTAGTCTGTCCATCACAGTGTATTTTAATGCCCCTCGCTTATATTCATATGGGCGGCATAGGATAACCTCGCTACAATGGACATGCGGCGCTCCCACCCCTCGCTTCACAGAGAGCGGCAAATACCCTTTCCTCGCCCCATATGACAACCACGCTCAAATGTGACATGCGGCGTTCCCACCCCTCGCTTCACATTTTGCGGAACCAATACAAAAAGCGGCAAGCATTAAAATCATCAAAGGATGACCACGACTCATGGGATGTGCATCCAATAATCATAATATGCATCTACATCAATATGCACATTACATGTATATGCATCCACAATGCAATACCTCATATGGCATAAATCAACATGTATATGCATCCACAATGCAATACCACATATATACTCGCATCCACAATGCATAAACAATGAGTATATAAAATACATGTTACCGTTGGGTGCCCGTACGTCCACTACGTACCTTTCCAAAATGTGGAATGTGGTTGGACCTCAATTCCTTGGCTGCGTTGCCACCTGGGTTGGTTCTACATATTCACAAATACCAATATTAGAACCCAATAATAGTCCAATACCAAAAATCCCACAAAACACCCAAAAACACCATTTTTGGTGTCTCGCGATCGATCGCCATCAAGCCCCGATCGATCGCGAGAACACACTGCCTCGCCCAACAATTTTCAACAATCCGCGATCGATCGCGGAGCTAGCGCCGATCGATCGCGGCCTCGCCGATCGATCGCGCCAAGCTCGCGATCGATCGCTGAGGCTTACTGCCTCAGCCCTGCTGCTCGCGATCGATCGCGAGAAAAACGCCGATCGATCGCCGAGCTGTGGGCATGCGGGGTTTGGGCACTATTCACCCATCTTCAACCCCCACTCAAAAACACCCACATACACCAACATAAATCAAATCCAACAACTCAAAACCACCCATAAACATCAACATAAACTCAAATATACAACATCCAACCAAAACACTACCAAAATCACAACACCCAACACAAACCCATTTTAAAACCTTCAAAACCCAACTAAACTCAACCAAAACCTTACAAAATTAAAACATGAGGTACCCATACCTCTTGGGGATCTCAAATCACCCAACAAGCTCCACAAAACAAGATTTTTGAAAGGTTTCTCCTCAACCCTAGGCTTGAGCTCGAAAATAAAGAAAAGGGAAGGGTTTGGTGTGTTGGAAATGATTTTGGTAAAGTGAAATAAGAGTTGGAAATAAAGGGTGGGTTTAATAATCAAATGCATACCAATTAATTCCATGGTGTATAAAACACCCCAACATGATATTTTCAAAGCATTTACTCAAAATGCACCAAATATCAATTAAACACATGATTTCTCATAAATTGCTAACCAAGGCAAATAAATCATGCTTCCCATAATATTTACCCAACATGCACAACATGCACCCTAAAATGCAATCCCGGGTCACCCCTATCCACATGACCATGCATTTCCATAAGGTAAATAAATCCCAAAACATAATCAATTACCACATAATTAATCATGTAAACACAATTAAAGCCAAATAGCAATTTAACCATTTCGGGATGTCACAAAATGCCTCAAAAACGCCTGAAGAAAAGCCCCAAAAACCTACCAAAAATCGAGCCCCAAATCGGACAAAATCGGACTTTCGAACCCTTGCGCTTTTCTGGCAAATCCGAACGCGATTCTCGACGAAACTTTGAATTGTTGGTATGGATAGGTGCGCCTGGAAGAGACGAAGCCGATGGCGGGTCGGACGCGCCGGTTGGCGGCCGGACGGCGGCGGGGGTCGAGGGAGACGGGAAGTAGCGCGGGGAGAGAGAGAGGCAAGGTGAGGAAAATGGTTCCAATCATTAAAATCTCGGGTTCAACTGGTATTTATAGCAAAAAAACCCCGAAATACTAATAGCCCCACAAATACATCATGATTCATTAAAAATCATCTGTTTTCAAAAAGTCTCTCTCTAACTCAAAAACCCCCTACCGGTGCCCACACAAGCACCCCAGATCCCGAGACACATCAAAACCCAATTCTTAGGTTTTACACCGTAATGAGAATACAATCTCAACCTCGGGATCCAACGATCCCAACTACCCAAATAAACGAGCCCAGAAGGCCCAACACCGCGATTAAACTCCAAATCGCCACGTAAAACAACTTTAGGGGTTATTAACACTCCGGGATTAACATCTATAATCCCTGGTCATCACAATATCCCCCACTAAAAGAATTTCGTCCTCGAAATTAGCACCGGTGTATCACGTAACACCCACGCTACACAACAACATGAAGCCATAACCTCGATTCTTGACCATATCAGAATCGTCTTAATAAACGCGAGGATACTTACCTCACATCAAACTCTGAAACAGAGCGACTTACCAAAACCAACATATCACCCAAGAGGCAAAACGTACCTCGATGCGGTTCATCCCAAAAGTCAGTCCCTCATGACTGCAAAACAACCAATACTTACGACCGTAGATCGGACAGTCATCCTTAGTTCTAATACAACTAGTAAGAACGCATCCTGAATGACACCTCAACCGTGAGACCGTTGACCTAGTGTCAAACTCTGGAGTGGAATAGACTTCCAAATCCATCATAACGTCAAGGAGCGTCAGCACAACTCAACGCTAAAAATCCAAAAGCAGTTAGTCAACTGAACTGTAAGGATTCGAATCGCTCCCGATTCCATCGTAGATATCATTCAAAGACATCTCTATCATGACTCACGATGTCTAACATACATCGTTACGAGGGAAACACTAGTATACCACGGTGTACACATACCAAACCTGGTTTCCACTTTCAAACCTTTT
Organism: Haberlea rhodopensis; assembly: GCA_907163345.1. Taxonomy (NCBI): domain Eukaryota; kingdom Viridiplantae; phylum Streptophyta; class Magnoliopsida; order Lamiales; family Gesneriaceae; genus Haberlea; species Haberlea rhodopensis. Next base: position 70,683 of record CAJQUN010001034.1, read on the forward strand.
CCATCGAAGGAGCACTCGCATCATTGCAACTCAATTTGGGCAACTCACGGCCACAGATTCACACAAAAGACATCTCACAAGATGTCCACCTCCGGATGTTCCAAGAATCACATCCTGATCATAAATAAACAACCGAGACTCCACAGAGTTTAAAAATTCTGAAAGGACATGCAATAAACTCAATGCATCCTCAACGCTTGTGTCGACAGCGACACCCAACCAATCCGAATTCCTGCCATCCCTTGATAATCCTAGGATTTAACAATCCAAACTTGGGGAGGCTATCGCATAACTCGGAGGAAAACACCAATAAGGAAATACCTTAACCCACACAAGATAATCCCTCCTCAAAGGGAGTCAACTAACTTCACGATTATTCCTCATAATTATCGTGCCATGGAGATTCCCAATCTCAAGGTGTTTCATATCTCTCATCAGAGATTTAACCATCCAAAAATAGCATAACTCTATGCTTGACAAAAAGGAAATCAACAACTGGCATCCGTATACTCTCCGGTATACCTGCCTAAGCACTGACACCACATGCATACTCAATGCACTTGGCTCGGGTATCTACAACATACCCCTAAGCCCCAAACACAACTGTCAATTCTGAGTCACTCCCTACCCAGTGGAGAATGATAATCGACGATCAACAACACGGCGTGATTCCCAAAATCAACACCACATGCACCAACTTACCGAATCTTTCAAAGATTCCCAAATAGGTATAATACTACCTCCTTCCTCACAAGGGAAGTGCCATCGAACTCAAGATCCACTAGTCTCAAACCATTGTTCGGAAAAACTGGATACAATAACATCCATTGCATCCCAAATACACAGATTCCCCAGATCGAGTCAACGACAACTTGATGACTCTCTTGTTGGTACTTCAACATCATGAGCTGTCCCAGACAAGTCTCATCAAGATTAAACATAAACGTATACACGTTTCAGTGAGGTATGCACAACCTCAAACTAGAGTCCACCACAATCCACATCGTATCACCTTACGATTTGTCAAACTTGGTTCCAACGAGCAGTAAAACGGCTCTAGCAAGCCCATCATGGTGCTGCACACACGCGGCAGACAAACTAGTCTCTGCCTCTTTAGGTTTACCTCAAACCTACCAACAAGACGGACGTTTCCGTACGGCACACCATACCGTGGGAAGAAAATCAATAGAGTAGTGGGTCTGTACCCAACATTCCTCTAATGCCGATACACCCTGGACACTCCAATGTCCCTATATACTTAACATAACCTGATCCTACTCCTTTAGGACCCATTCTACACCCTCAAAGGTGGTGTGACCATGTCTACCACATGTCACATCGATAGGAAGCGAGTAATTTCCTCCATGATTACTCCTGTCGTCAAAAACATGGCCAAAAAGCCATTCCAACGAGCATACCTCAAGGGTATCACTACTCGTAATATGATCACCTCAAACATATGCAGCGGTACAATCACATGTACAGCGCGTCCATCCATTTCTCGAGCAACCCGCTCGGTATAAGGGTCACGTCGACCGGTGACGTAGACACCACTTTGTGCTCGGCACTGGCACCAAAGACATACAACTGAATATCAACGTATGTCATCCATCATCATGCTAGTAAAATAGTCATAATAAAACATGCATATCAACGCATGCCAGCTATAATAATGCTAAATAGAATAGCAATATCCCATACCTCATCGCTAACAAGATAGCGGCATACCTGTCTCCGTCACTCGATAATAGTGCGTAATCAGCACCCATCGCTCGACGGCGGCAAAATCCTGTGCTGAGAACATAGCGGCACAATCCACCGCTATAGAATCGACGGCATGATACCTCGTCATATAATAAGTGGCATGAAACCTCGCTATACACCTGAGCATGAATCATCGTCCACATAATAGCGGAAAGAGGCATCGCTATAAACATATCCGGCGGCACGAATCATCGCCAATCCTCATAGAAGAATGAGTCATCATCATTGACACAGCGGAATGAACCATCGCTATCATCCGTGTCATCATAAAGAAATGAATCATCATCCTCGACACAGCGGAATACATCACCGCTATCATCCGTGTCCGGCGGTATAAACCATCGCCAATCATCATAGAAAATGTACATAAATAAAGAAATGCATGAATCTTCCTGTTAAACACATTAACCCACTTTTATTGTCCCTGTTTCAAATATTCATGCACGAAATCATTAGATCTTAATGTAATTGATTAACATCATAGCATCATAACGTCTTATGGCATCTTACCACATAATAATATCGTATGGCCTCTTACCATATGGGCATCTTACCCTGTGGAATCTTACCACATAATAACATTGTATGGCCTCTTAGCATATGGGCATCTTACCCCGTGGCATCTTACCACATAATAACATCGTATACAACATAATATGAATGCAAACATAAATGCATAAATCATAAATACAACCACAACTCATAAATAATCAACATATGAAATTATGGTTCCTTCTTCCTTTTCCACTTAAGCGGAATTCTTCCTCGCTTCTTATGGAATCCACGTAAGCGGAATTCTTGCTTCTTATGGAAATCCACTTAAGCGGAATTCTTCCTCGCTTCTTATGGAATCCACGTAAGCAGAATTATTGCTTCTTATGGAATTGAGTCACTTATCATTAGTGTATTTAAATGCTTCTTACTTCTCCACGTAAGCGGAATTCTTCCTCTCTTCTTATGGAGTCCACGTAAGCGGAATTCTTCCTCGCTTCTTATGGAATTTAGCGTAAGCATTAAAATCCTCACTAGGATAACCTTGACTCGTGAAATACACCTCTTATATTTCAGAACATACATATGCAAAACGATGCGTATCAACATGTATCATATCATAATGCACTATCTTATGCATACCTTGATTTACCTTGTGTTAAATAACTAAACACATAATACATGTTACCGTTGGGATGCTCGTCCATATGTATAATCATCATTCCTTTTCGTACTCCATATTTCCTGTAACCTGCAACCATTATGGTTAGCAACAATAGCCATATACGCTATGCATCAACCATGCAATACATATATGCAACCACTTGCATGTCAATACGTATACCAAGACATGTTACCTAGGAAATATCCCCTTTTTCTGATTTTCTTAAAAAATCAGATTCCTTGGCACATAACATACGGAGTGCAAGACATTACCATTAATGATATGCTATCGCGTTTCACACGATTCCTGCAACCACAACGGTTAGCAACACCACTTTTCATATCATAAAAGCACATAAACATATAGTTGTGTCATTCAACATTAATGCCATCATGCAAAATTATGTGCTATCAACAACTTCCTAGGCCCTTAACAGCCCCAATGAGCAACCACTGCTCTGATACCACTAATGTAAGGACCTCTTAGCCCTTAACCCTTGATTAGTGTATTAACCACTAAGTGTGGCACATGCTTTCAATAAAAAGTCAATCGGGAAGCTCAGATGATACTTTACCATTGAATGGAAATTATAAAATTTTCTTTAATACTCAATGTTATAAGATCATCAGCCTAACAACAAATAGACTCATAAAGTTCGCCCAATACAATCCCCTTTGTGCCACTTTTTACATTGTGGACTTTTATAAAAATTTGGGCAGAGTCTCCCCATAAATAGAGCTATCCCGAAATAAAAGCACAACACATAACATAATTCCCGGCCAGGGAAAACATAATACTCATCAGAATATAGCAATACCAAGTAAATTCCCAGCCAGGGAAGACACCACACATATGACGGCAAAAGTGGGTTTCAACACCCACATAATACACCAATGACTCTCATATCATTAGCAATTCTACCCTTAATTGCATGCAACATAGAATGAAAGAGAGAAAGGCTCATGCCTTTATATACAACCCATATACAAGTATAACCGTGCTCACATGCGAGCATCATGAATGTGTATATAACCCTCAGGTGTATATAAGTACTCTATACAGTACCGTGCTCCATCAAGCCCTGGTACCACGATCCTGGGAGTACATCCAATCAACAGCTCGAGCTCAGCTCCACAGCCATCGATGTACCTGTTCACCTGCCCCAACAGAGACAGCCCCCAACGGGGTGAGCATACCAATACACAAAATCCCATAATCACAATAATGAAATTCATAATTTACAACAAAAGTAAATACAAATGAATTTTAAATGATACTCCCTGGATGGCAACGTCCTCATCCGGGATTCCGTGTACTGTCCCTGTTCTCACAATCATCAAACTCATCAAATCTCAAAAATCAGTAAATCAACACATTGATTTAACTCATCGCATGCCTATCACAACCTCGCTATCAATCACAGATAGCTCAAATGCCTAGCATTTATTTTACCAATTCTCCATTATACTTAGACATCTCAAATGTCTTATAATGAATACATGATTCCACGATCATTCTCAGGCATCTCAATGCCCTACATTGGTCATATAAATCCAGTACCACATATATCATGTAAGAGTTATCCTACTCTAGTGTCACGCACGCTTGTGACGGCGATATCAAGATTTGGTCGTTCCTTAGTTATATCAACATATATATATAACCATACGCACAATTATTCAATGCAATCAAAATACATTATGCATTTCACAAATGCTCTCATATAAAGAAATGCTCGTACGTCGCACGTACCTTAAATCTCCGAAGTCCGAGCCAAACCTTGCTCGAGTTCCATGCCCCGAGGAACGATGTGCTAACACGATAAATAATTCACAATTATTTACGAACATGTAACCCATGCTCAAGCACATCCATAACCCTCAAAATATTGTCAACACACGACAATTAACCATTTAAAAGACTCGGGGCGGAGCACATGCAGGGAGGGAAACGAATGAGACATCAACTAAAATTGATCAAGAACCATTCCCAAAATTTCGAACCCTAGCATCACAAATCGAACCCAACTAAGCACCATAATTCATCTAAAACATGAATTAATCGATCAATACCAAGAATCACCGCCCCATAGCCAAAACCCCCCAAAATTCGAATCCTAACCCCACGCAAGCAGCGTTCAAAATCGAACCACAAAGTATGAAATTTTCGACCCAAAATACAGTACAAAACGCAAAACGCCTGAAGAAAAGCCCAAAAAACGTAACAAAAATCGAGCCCCAAATCGGACAAAATCGGACTTTCGAACCCTTGCGCTTTTCTGGCAAATCCGAACGCGATTCTCGACGAAACTTCGAATTGTTGGTATGGAGAGGTGCGCTTGGAAGAGACGAAGCCGATGGCGGGTCGGACGCGCCGGATGGCGGCTGGACGGCGGCGGGCGCACGCCTTGAAGCGGCGGGGGTCGAGGGAGACGGGAAGTAGCGCGGGGAGAGAGAGAGAGGCAAGGTGAGGAAAATGGTTCCAATCATTAAAATCTCGGGTTCAACTGGTATTTATAGCAAAAATACCCCGAAATACTAATAGCCCCACAAATACATCATGATTCATTAAAAATCATCTGTTTTCAAAAACTCTCTCTCTAACTCCAAAACCCCCTACCGGTGCCCACACAAGCACCCCAGATCCCGAGACACATCAAAACCCAATTCTTATGTTTTACACCGTAATGAGAATACAATCTCTACCTCGGGATCCAACGATCCCAACTACCCAAATAAACGAGCCCAGAAGGCCCAACACCGCGATTAAACTCCAAATCGCCACGTAAAACAACTTTAGGGGTTATTAACACTCCGGGATTAACATCTATAATCCCTGGTCATCACAGATTTGACATCAGAGCGGCCGTATAATTTTTTTCTGCTAGAAAATCCCTAAAATCAGGGTAAAAAGTCTTATGCCTTTTTGAAAACTAAAAATTGGAATTTGCCAAAGCCAAAATGTTCCTTTTCCACCTTGATGACTTTTGACTTTATGAAATTAGCTCGGTTTCACATCAGCGAGCCCGTATAATTTTTTTCTACTACGAAAACCCTAAAACCGAGTAAAAAAGTTCTTACGCCTTTTTGAAAACTTTGAAATTTGCAAAGTCAAAATGTTCCTCTTAAACTTTGATGCCTTTTGACTTTCGAAAATCAGCCCGGTTTGTCATCAGAGCGGCCTTATAACTATTTTCGGCTACGAAAAGCGTTAAAACCGAGTAAAAAATTCTACGCCTTTTTGAAATCATAAACTTGGAATTTACCAAAGCCAAAATGTCCATTTTCCACCTTGATGACCTTTGACTTTATGAAATCTGTCCGGTTTGACATCAGAGAGCCCGTACAAGTTTTTTTACTACAAAACCCTAAAAATCGAGTTGAAAATACTTATGCCTTTTTGAAAACTTTGGAATTTGCCAGTCAAAATGTTCCTTTTAAACCTTGATGTCTTTTGACTTTCGAAAATCAGCCCGGTTTGACATTAGAGAGGCCGTATAATTTTTTTCTGCTAGAAAATCCCTTAAATCAGGGTAAAAAAGTCTTATGCCTTTTTGAAAACTAAAAATTGGAATTTGCCAAAGCCAAAATGTTCCTTTTCCACCTTGATGACTTTTGACTTTATGAAATTAGCCCGGTTTGACATCAGCGAGCCCGTATAATTTTTTTCTACTACGAAAACCATAAAACCGAGTAAAAAAGTTCTTACGCCTTTTTGAAAACTTTGAAATTTGCCAAGTCAAAATGTTCCTCTTAAACTTTGTTGCCTTTTGACTTTCGAAAATCAGCCCGGTTTGTCATCAGAGCGGCCTTATAACTATTTTCGGCTATGAAAAGCGATAAAACCGAGTAAAAAATTCTACGCCTTTTTGAAATCTTAAAATTGGAATTTACCAAAGCCAAAATGTCCATTTTCCACCTTGATGACTTTTGACTTTATGAAATCTGTCCGGTTTGACACCAGAGAGCCCGTACAAGTTTTTTTACTACAAAAACCCTAAAAATCGAGTTGGAAATACTTATGCCTTTTTGAAAACTTTAGAATTTGCCAAAGTCAAAATGTTCGAAAATCTGCCCGGTTTGACATTAGAGAGGCCGTATAATTTTTTTCTGCTAGAAAATCCCTTAAATCAGGGTAAAAAATTCTTACGCCTTTTTGAAAACTTAAAATTGGAATTTGCCAAAGCCAAAATGATCCTTTTCCACCTTGATGACTTTTGACTTTATGAAATTAGCTCTATTGAACCTCGGAGAGCCCGTATAATTTTTTCTACTACGAAAACCCTAAAACCTTGTAAAAAAGTTCTTACGCCTTTTTGAAAACTTAGGAATTTGCCAAAGTCAAAATGTTCCTTTAAAACCTTGATGCTTTTTTACTTTCGAAAGTCAGGATGGTTTGACATATGAGCGGCCATATAACTTTTTTCTCCTACGAAAACCATAAAAACCGAGTAAAAAATTCTTACGCCTTTTTGAAAACTTAAAATTAGAATTTGTGAAGGCAAAAATGTTCTTTTTACACCTCAATGACTTTTGACTTTAAGTAATCAGCTCGGCTTGACATCAGAGAGACCGTATAAATTTTTTTTGCTACGAAAACCTTAAAAACCGAGTAAAAAAGTTCTTACGCCTTTTTGAAAACTTAGGAATTTGCCAAAGCTAAAATGTTCCTTTTAAACCTTGATGCCTTTTGACTTTCGAAAATCATCCCGGTTTGACATCAGAGTGAGGCCGTATAATTTTTTTCTGCTAGAAAATACCTTAAATCAGGGTAAAAAATTCTTATGCCTTTTTGAAATTTAAAATTGGAATTTGCCAAAGCCAAAATGTTCCTTTTCCACCTTGATGACTTTTGACTTTATGAAATCAGCCCGGTTTGACATCAGAGAGCCCGTATAAGTATTTTTACTACGAAAACCCTAAAAATCGAGTAAAAATTCTTACGCCTTTTTTAAAACTTTGGAATTTGCCAGGGTGGTCAAAATGTTCCTTTTAAACCTTGACGTCTTTTGACTTTCGAAATCAGCTCAGTTTGACATCAGAGCGGCCATATATTTTTTTCTGCTACGAAAACCCTAAAAACTATTTTTTCTGCTACGAAAACCCTAAGAACTGGGTAAAAAATTCTTACGCCTTCTGGAAAACTTAAAATTGGTATTTTTGAAATCCAAAATGTTCTTTTACACCTTAATGACTTTTGACTTTAAGAAATAAGTCTGGTTTGAGATCAGATAGACCGTATAATTTTTTTTCTACTACGAAAACCATAAAAATCGAGTAAAAAATTCTTATGCCTTTTTGATAACTTTGGAATTTGCCAAAGTTCAAAATGTTCATATTACCCCTTGACGACTTTTGACCTTCAGAAATCATCCCTGTTTGACATCATAGAGGTCGTATAATTTTATTCTGCTACGAAAACCCTAAAAATCGAGTAAAAAATTCATACGTCTTTTAGAAAACTTAAAATTTGATATTACCAAAGCCAAAATGTTCCTTTTAAGCCTTGATGTCTTTTGACTTTCGGAAATAAGCCGGTTTGACATCAGAGAGGCTGTATAAATTTTTTCTGTTACGAATACCCTAAAAATTGAAAAAAAAATTCTTACGCCTTTTTGAAAACTTGAAATTGTATTTGCCAAAGCCAAAATATTCATTCAACACCTTAATGACTTTTTACTTTAAGAAACCAGCCCGGTTTGACATCAATGAGGCCGTATAATTTTTTTCTGCTAAAAAAACCCTAAAAAACCGACTAAAAAATTCTTACGCCTTTTTGAAAACTTAAAATTGGTATTTGCTAACGGCAAAATGTTCATTTTTAACCTTGACGACTTTTGACTTTCAGAAATCAGCCCGGTTTAACATCAGAGAGGCCGTATAATTTTTTTCTGCTACGAAAACCCTAATAATCGAGTAAAAAATTCTTACGTCTTTTTGAAAACTTAAAATTTTAAATTGCCAAAGCCAAAATGTTCCTTTTAAACCATGGACGACATTTGACTTTCAGAAATCAGCCCGATTTGACATCGGAGAGGTCGTATAACTTTTTTTCTGCTAAGAAAAACCTAAAAATCGAGTAAAAAATTCTTACGACTTTTTGAAAATATAAATTTTAAATTGCAAAAGCCAAAATGTTCATTTTAAACATTGATGACTTTTGACTTTCGGAAATAAGCCCGGTTTGACATCAGAGTGGCCGTATAATTTTTTTCTGCTACAAAAACCATGAAAACCAAGTAAAAAATTCTTACGACATTTTGAAAACTAAAATTTTGAATTTGTCAAAGGCTAAATGTTCCGTTTAAACCTTGATGACTTTTGACTTACGAAAATCAGCTCGGTTCGACATCAGAGAGGCCGTATAATTTTTTTCTGCTACGAAAAGCCTAAAAATCGAGTAAAACATTCCTACGCCTTTTGAAAACTTACAATGGAAAATTGCCAAAGCCAAAATGTTCATTTTAGTCCTTAATGACTTTTGACTTCATGAAATTAGACCGGTTTGACATCCGAGAGGCCGTATAACTTTTTTCTTGAACGAAAACCCTGAAAATCGAGTAAAAATTCTTACGCCTTTTTGAAAACATAAAAATTAGAATTTGGTAAAGCCAAAATGTTCCTTTTAAACCTTGACGACTATTGACTTTCGGAAATCTGCCCGGCTTGACATCAGAGAGGTCGTATAATTTTTTTCTGCTAGGAAAACCCTTAAAGTCAAAAAATATTCTTACGTCTTTTTGAAAACTTAAAATTTGAAATTGTCAAAGCCAAAATGTTCCTTTTAAACCTTGACGATTTTTCACTTTCACAAATCAGCCCAGTTTGACATCAGAGTGGTCGTATAAATTTTTTTCTGCTACGAAGAGCCTAAAAATCGAGTAAAACATTCTTAATCCTTTCTGAAAACATAAAAATGGAATTTGCCAAAGCCAAAATGTTCTTTTACACATTGATGACTTTTAACTTTAAGAAATCAGACCGGTTTGACATCAAAGAGGCCGTATAATTTTTTTCTGCTACGAAAACCCAAAAAATCGAGTATAAATTTCATACAACTTTTTGAAAACTTAAAATTTGAAATTGCCAAAGCCAAAATATTCTTTTTACACCTTCATGACTTTTAGGAAATCAGCCCGGTTTGAAATCAGAGAGGCCGTATAATTTTTTGTGCTACGAAAAGCCTAAAAACCGAGTAAGCATTCTTACGACTTTTTGAAAACTTAAAATTGGAAATTGCTAAAGTCAAAATGTTCTTTTTAAACCTTGACGACTTTTGACTTTTAGAAATTAGCCCGGTTTGACATCAGGGAGGGTGTAAAATTATTTTCTATTACGAAAACCCTAAAAATCGAGTAAGAACTTCTTACGTCTTTTTGAAAACTTAAAATTTGAAATTGGCAAAGCCAAAATATTCCTTTTAACCCTTGACGACTTTTGACTTTCAGAAATTAGCCCGGTTTGACATCAGGGAGGCTGTATAATTATTTTCTATTACGAAAACCCTAAAAATCGAGTAAGAACTTCTTACGTCTTTTTGAAAACTTAAAATTTTAAATTGCCAAAGCTAAAATGTTACTTTTTAGCCTTGATGTAGGGTCTTCCTAGCTTAACATCATATTAATAGCGTATTATGAACTAAACATGTATTAGAGACACCTTAGAGTTCTGGTTGTTATGTGAGCTCAATGTAATTACAGACCAAAATAAAACTTCAATAGTTAGTTAATTACATTCCCCAAAAAGAATGTTAAGGCTAACAAAAATCCTGTATCTATCTTCTTATGCTCCTCTAGCTCACCATCTCAACCCGACCCTTAGTCTCGATCCAAAAGTGTACCTACAGGAACAACCCATCGTGAGCATGTACATCGTTACTTAACATCATGAATTAATGGTATATAAATAATGCATGGAAATAGTTGATAACATATACTTCCTGTTTAATAGTACTATGCTTCCTTGGTTGTCCATGTGTCATAATTACGCATATAATCATTAGCTCAAGACATGAGTGAATAACATCATATTTCGTATATAAGCTCACAACAATCCATGCTAATTAGAAATGGGACTGTCCGGGTTCTATTATGACAGCGGCACAATTGGCCCCCTCGCTCGACATAACACATCTTATGATACCCATCGCTACGCCTTGATAGCGGATGTATCTCTTATTCAGCGGATGATACCCATCGCTACGCCTTGATAGCGGATGTACCCCCATCGCTCAGCGGATGATACCCATCGCTACACCTTGATAGCGGATGTACCCCATCGCTCAGTTATGTGAGCGGCAAGACCTTCCTCGCTTGCCCATAATAGTCACCGGACATTCAACCACTCTAAGTAGCATAGTCAAACATGCGTCATCATCTTATAAGCATCATCATTTCAAACATCATCATCTTATAATAATAGTCATCGTATCATCATATCATCTTCGTTCATCACAACATCATCATCATAATCTTATTCATCATAATCATCATAATCATCATCATAAATACTTATACAATTAATGCAAAGTCATAGTTTAGGAATATGTTACCGTTTGATGCCCGTCCGTTTCTTACGTACCTTTTCAAAATGTGGTGGAGTCGTAGTGCTTTATCGTCTCGAAGTCGTGGGTCCTTGGGATGGTTCTACACAACCATACAATTAAATATTAGAAGCTAAACATAGTCCAATATTCAAAATTCCCACAAAAATGTCAAAAACACACTTTTGTGTGTCTCGCGATCGATCTCCAAGATGTCCCGATCGATTGCGAGATCACACTGCCCGAACCAACAAATTTATGCTTTCGGCGATCGATCGCCACTTTTGGCGCGATCGATCGGCGAGCTCGCCGATCGATCGCCCAAAAGTGGCGATCGATCGCCAAAGGCTTCTGGAGCCTACTGCCTGCTCGCGATCGATCGCCAAAAACGGGCGATCGATCGCCAGCCTCTGCACCACGAAAAACTCCATTTTTGCACATTTAAACCTTCACCAACCTCAACACCATTTATACCAACAACTTAAAAACATTAAAACACTCAAAACCTTCAACACACATCATAAAACCACCAAAAATCCAACATCCCACCAAGAATCACCCTAACCCAAACAAACCCACTTCAAACCCTTTTTAAAACCCTTCCAAAACTCAAATAACACTTCAATAACATCATTAAGTGATATATAAACATCATAAGCACTAAATCTTACCAAGAAGTGCAAGAACAAAACTTTTACAAAGATTTCTTCCTACCTTTAGGGCAAAAATCGAAAATAAGGGAAAGGGGTTTGGGAAAGTGATTTTGGGGATTGAGTGTAAAAGTAAAGTGAGGTAAAGAAGGTGGGTTAAGTGTAAATTCTTATATTTAACTTGTACCCCAAAATTCATCATGATGTATGTAAAATACATTAACATGGTAAGTATTTACAATTGAAATCAACTTCATTAAATCCATATCATCCTCGTAAACAAAAATCAACATCCTTAAACCATGTTAATTCTTCATTTCCCACACATCTTAATCATCGTAATAAATCATCATATAAGCATAATTAATATTCAAATTGTCATCGATTAATTTCGGGGCATCACACTTGATGACTTTTGACTTTCGGAAATAAGCCCGGTTTGACATCAGAGAGGCAGTATAATTTTTTTCTTCTACGAATACCCTAAAAACCGAGTAAAAAATTCTTAACCTTTTTGAAAACTTAAAATTGGAATTTGTTAAAACAAAAATGTTCCATTTAAACCTTGACGACTTTTGACTTTCAGAAATCAGCCCGATTTGACATCAGAGAGTTCGCATAATTTTTTTCTGCTACGAAAACCCTAAAAACCGAGTAAAAAATTTCTTACGTCTTTTTGAAAACATAAAGTTTGAATTTGTCAAAGCCAAAATGTTCCTTTTAAACCATGATGAGTTTTGATTTTTGGAAATAAGCCCGGTTTGACATCAAAGAGGCCGTATAATTTTTTTCTGCTACGAAAACCCCAAAAACCAAGTAAAAAATTCTTACCCCTTTTTGAAAACTTAAAATTTGAAATTGCCAAAGCCAAAATGTTAATTTTACACCTTAATGACTTTTGACTTTAAGAAATCATACCGGTTTGACATAGGAGAGGCCATATAATTTTGTTTCTGCAACGAAAACTTACAAATCGAGTAAAAATTATGACGTCTTTTTGAAAACTTGCTATTTGAATTTGCCAAAGCCAAAATGCACATTTTAAACCTTGACGACTACTGACTTTCGGAAATCAGCCCGGCTTGACATCAGAGAGGCATTTTTGAAAACATGAAATTGGAATTTGTCAAAGCCCAATATTCATTTCACATCTTAATGACTTTTGACTTTAAGAAATCAGCCTGGTTTGACATCAGTGAGGACGTATAATTTTTTTTTGCTAAACCCTAAAAATCGAGTAAAAAATTCTTATGCCTTTTTGAAAACTTAAATTTTGAATTTGCCAAAGTCAAAATGTTCCTTTTAAACCTTGATGACTTTTGACTTTCAAAAATCAGCCCGATTTGATATCAAAGAGGCCGTATAATTTTTTTCTGCTACGAAAACCCTAAAATTCGAGTTAAAATTCTTACGCCTTTTTTGAAAACCTATTGGAATTTAGTAAAGCCAAAATGTTCCTTTTAAACCTTGACGACTTTTGTCTTTCGAAATCAGCCCGGTTTGACATCAGAGAGGTCGTATACTTGTTTTCTGCTACGAAAACCTTAAAAATCGAGTAAAAAATTCGTACGTCTTTTTGAAAACTTAAAATTTGAAATTGCCAAAGCTAAAATGTTCCTTTTAAACCTTGACGACTTTTGACTTTCAGAAATCAGCCCGGTTTGAAATCAGAGTGATCGTATAAAATTTTTTTCTTCTATGAAAAACCTAAAAATGTAAAAACTTCTTACGTCTTTTTGAAAACATAAAATTTGAAATTGTCAAAGCCAAAATGTTCCTTTTAAACTTTGATGACTTTCGACTTTCAGAAATAAGCCCAGTTTGACATCAGAGTGGCCGTATAATTTTTTTCTGCTATGAAAACCCTAAAAATCGAGTAAGAACTTCTTACATCTTTTTGAAAACTTAAAATTTGAAATTGCCAAAGTCAGAATGTTCCTATTACCCCTTGACGACTTTGACTTTCAGAAATCATCCCGGTTTGACATCAGAGAGGTCGTATAATTTTTTCTGCTACGAAAACCCTAAAAACCGAGTATAAAATTCTTACGTCTTTCTGAAAACTTAAAATTTGAATTTGCCAAATCCAAAATGTTCCTTTTAAACCTTGATGAGTTTTTATTTTCGGAAATAAGCCCGGTTTGACATCAAAGATGCCGTATAATTTTTTTCAGCTACGAAAACCTTAAAAATCGAGTAAAAAATTCTTACGTCTTTTTGAAAAATTAAAATTTGAAATTTGCCAAAGCCAAAATGCTCATTTTAAACCTTGATGACTACTGACTTCCAGAAATCAGCTCGGTTTGACATCAGAGAGGCCGTATAATTTTTTCCTGCTACGAAAACCATAAAAACCGTGTAAAAAATTATTACGCCTTTTTGAAAACTTAAAATTTGAATTTGCCAAAGCCAAAATATTCATTTAACACCTTAATGACTTTTGACTTTAAGAAACCATCCCGGCTTGACATCTGTGAGGCCGTATAATTTTTTTCTGCTAAAAAAACCCTAAAAACAGAGTAAAAAATTCTTAAGCCTTTCTGAAAACTTAAAATTTGAATTTGCTAACGACGAAATGTTCATTTTTAACCTTGACGACTTTCGAATTTCAGAAATCAGCCCGGTTTGACATCAGAGAGGTCGTATAATTTTTTTTCTGCCACGAAAACACTAAAAATCGAGTAAAAAATTCTTACGTCTTTTTGAAAACGTAAAATTTTAAATTGTCAAAGCCAAAATGTTCCTTTTAAACCTTGACGACATTGACTTTCAGAAATAAGCCCGGTTTGACATCAGAGAGGTCGTTTAAAATTTTTTCTGCTATGAAAACGTAAAAATCGAGTAAAGAATTCTTACGACTTTTTGAAAACATAAAATTTGAAATGGCCAATTCCAAAATGTTCCTTTTAAACTTTGATGACTTTTGACTTTCGGAAATAAGCTTGGTTTGACATCAGAGTGGCCGTATAATTTTGTTCTGCTACGAATACCCTAAAAACCGAGTAAAAATTCTTACGACTTTTTGAAAACTTAAATTTTAAATTTGTCAAAGCCAATATGTTCCTTTAAAACCTTGATGACTTTTGACTTTTGAAAATCAGCTCGGTTACCGTATAATTTTTTTCTTCTACGAAAACCCTAAAAATCTACTAAAACATTCCTACGCCTTTTGAAAACTTACAATTGAAAATTGCCAAAGCCAAAATGTTTATTTAAGACCTTAATGACTTTTGACATTAAGAAATCAGACCGGTTTGACATCAGAGAGGCCGTATAACTTTTTTTCTTGTACGAAAACCCTGAAATCGAGTAAAAATTCTTACGCCTTTTTGAAAACTTAAAAATTTGAATTTGGTAAAGCCAAAATGTTCCTTTTAAACCTTGACGACTTTTGACTTTCGAAAATCTGCCCGGTTTAACATCAGAGAGGTCGTATAATATTTTTTCTGCTACGAAAACCCTAAAAATTTAGTAAAACATTCCTACGCCTTTTTAAAAACTTAAAATTTTAAATTGCCAAAGCCAAACTGTTCCTTTTAAACCTTGACGACTTTTGAATTTCAGAAATCAACCCGGTTTGACATCAGAGTAGTCGTATAAATTTTTTTCTGGTACAAAAACCCTAAAAACCGAGTAAAACATTCTTACTCCTTTTTGAAAATATAAAATTGGAATTTGCCAAAGCCAAATGTTCCTTTTACACATTAATGACTTTTAACTTTAAGAAATCAGACCAGTTTGACATCAAAGAGGCCGTATAATATTTTTTCTGCTACGAAAACTCTAAAAATCGAGTATAAAATTCATACGTCTTTTTGAAAACTTAAAATTTTAAATTGCCAAAGCCAAAATGTTTCTTTTAAACCTTGTCCACTTTTGAATTTCGGAAATCAGCCCGGTTTGACATCTTGTATACTTTTTTGCTGCTACGAAAATCCTAAAAATCGAGTAAAAAATTCATACGTCATTTTGAAAACTTAAAATTTGAAATTGTCAAAGCCAAAATGTTAATTTTACACCTTAATGACTTTTGACTTTAAGAAATCACACCGGTTTGACATCAGAGATGCCGTATAATTTATTTTCTGCTACGAAAACCCTAAAAACAGAGTAAAATATTCTTACACCTTTTTGAAAACATAAAATTTGAATTTGCCAAAGTCAATATGTTCCTTCACACATTGATGACTTTTAACATTAGGAAATCAACCAGCTTTGACATCAGAGAGGCCGTATAATTTTTTTTTCTGCTACAAAAACCATATAAATCGAATAAAAAATTCTTGCGCCTTTTTGAAAACATAAAATTTGAATTTGCTAAAGACAAAATGTTCATTTTAAACCTTACTTTTGACTTTCAGAAATCAGCCATGTTTGATATCAGAGACGTCGTATAATTTTTTTCAGCTATGAAAAACCTAAAAACCGACTAAAAAATTCTTACGTTTTTTTGAAAACATAAAATTTGAAATTGCCAAAGCCAAAATGTTCCTTTTAAAGTTTGATGACTTTTGACTTTCGGAAATAAGCACGGTTTGACATCAGAGAGGCCGTATAATTTTTTTCTGCAACGAAAACCCTAAAAACCAAGAAACAAATTCTTACGACTTTTTGAAAACTTAAATTTTGAATTTACCAAAGCCAAAATGTTCCTTTTAAACATTGATGACTTTTGACTTTCGGAAATCAGCCCGGTTTGACTTCAGAGAGGCCGTATAATTTTTTCAGCTACAAAAACACTAAAAATCGGGTAAAAAATTCTTACGTCGTTTTGAAAACTTAAAATTTTAAATTGCCAAAGCCATAATGTTCCTTTTAAACCTCGACGACATTCGACTTTCGAAAATCAGCCCGGTTTGACATCAGAGAGGTCGTATAAATATTTTTCTACTATAAATAACCTAAAAATCGAGTAAAAAATTCTTACATCTTTTTGAAAACATGAAATTTGGAATTGCCAAAGCCAAATGTTCCTTTTAAACTTTGATGACTTTTGACTTTCGGAAATAAGCCCGATTTGAGATCAGAGAGGCCGTATAATTTTTTTCTGCTACGAAAACCTTAAAAATCGTGTAAAAAGTTGTTACGCCTTTTTGAAAACATAAAATTGGAATTTGCCAAAGCCAAAATATTCATTTTACACCTTAATGACTTTTGACTTTAAGAAATCATACCGGTTTGATATTATAGAGGCCGTATAATTTTTTTCTGATACGAAAACCATAAAAATCGAGTAAAAAATTCTTACCTCTTTTTGAAAACTTAAAATTTGAATTTGCCAAAGCCAAAAAGCTCATTTTAAACCTTTATGGCTACTGACTTTCAAAAATCATCCCGATTTGACATCAGAGAGGTCGTATAAATTTTTTCTGCTACGTAAACCCTAAAAACGTGTAAAAAATTCATACGCCTTTTTGAAAACATAAAATTGGAATTTGCCAAAGCCAAAATATTCATTTTGCACCTTAATGACTTTTGACTTTAAGAAATCAGCCCGGTTTGACATCAGAGAGGCCGTATAATTTTTTTCTGCTACAAAAACCTTAGAAACCGAGTAAAAAATTCTTGCGCCTTTTTGAAAACTTTAAATTGGAATTTGCTAAAGCCAAAATGTTCCTTTTAAACCTTGACGACTTTTGACTTTCAAAAATCAGCCCGGTTTGACAACAGAGAGGTCGTATAATTTTTTTCTGCTATGAAAACCCTAAAAATCGAGTAAAAATTTTTTGCATCTTTTTGAAAACTTAAAATTTGAAATTGCCAAAGTCAAAATTTTCCTTTAATACCTTGATGACTTTCGACTTTAGGAAATAAGCCCGGTTTGACATCAGAGATGCCGTATAATTTTTTTATGCTACGAATACCCTAAAAACCGAGTAAAAAATTCTTACGTCTTTTTGCAAACTTAAAATTGGAATTTGGTAAAACCAAAATGTTTATTTTAAACCTTGACGACTTTTGACCTTCGAAAATAAGACCGGTTTGACATCAGAGAGGCCGTATACTTTTTTTCCTGCTAGGAAAACTCTAAAAACGGCGTAAAAATTCTTACGCCTTTTCTAAAAAATAAAATTGGAATTTTCCAAAGACAAAATGTTCATTTTACACCTTCATGACTTTTGACTTTAGGAATTCAGCATGGTTTGACATCAGAGAGACCGTAAAATTTTTTTCAGCTACGAAAACCCTAAAAATCGAGTACAAAACTCTTACGCCTTTTTGAAAACTTAGATTTGAATTTGGGAAAACCAAAATGTTCCTTTTAAACCTTGAAAACTTAAAATTTGAAATTGCCAAAGCCAAATGTTCCTTTTAAACCTTGATGTCTTTTGCCTTTCGGAAATCAGCCCGGTTTGACATCAGAGCGGCCGTATAATTTTTTTCTGCTATGAAAACCCTAAAATCGAGTAAAAGATTCTTACGCCTTTTTGAAAACTTAAAATTGAAATTTGTCAAAGCAAAAATTTCATTTTACACCTTCATGACTTTTGATATTAAGAAATCAGCCCGATTTGACATCAGAGAGCCCGTATAATTTTTTCTACTACGAAAACCCTAAAAACCGAGTAAAAACGTTCTTACGCCATTTGAAAACTTAGGAATTTACCAAAGTCAAAATGTTCCTTTTAAACCTTGATGCCTTTTGACTTTCGGAAAGCAGCCCGGTTTGACATCAGAGAGGCCGTATAATTTTTTTCTGCTTCAAAAACCAAAAAAAACCGGGTAAAAAATTCTTACGCCTTTTTGAAAACTTAAAATTGGAATTTGTCAAAGCCAAAATGTTCATTTTACACCTTAATGACTTTTGTCTTTAAGAAATCAGCCCGGTTTTACATAGATATTGTCTAATTTTTTTCTGCTACGAAAACCATAAAAACCGAGTAAAAAATTCTTACGCCTTTTTAAAAACTTTAGAATTTGCAAAAGTCAAAATATTCCTTTTAAACATTGATGCCTTTTGACTTTCGGAAATCAGCCCGGTTTGACATCAGAGAGGCCGTATAATTTTTTGTGCTACGAAAAACCTAAAATCCGGGTAAAAGATTCTTACGCCTTTTTTAAAACATAAAATTGAAATTTGCCAAAGCCAAAATGTTCCTTTTCCACATTGATGACTTTTGACACCAGAGATCCCGTACTAGTTTTTCTACTATGAAAACCCTAAAAACCGAGTAAAAAATTTCTTAAGCCTTTTTGAAAAGTTTGAAATTTGCCAAAGTTAAAATGTTCCTTTTAAAACCTTGATGCCTTTTGACTTTGAGAAATCAGCCCGGTTTGACATTTGAGAGGCCGTATAATTTTTTTTTGCTACGAAAACCCAAAAAACCGGGTAAATATTTCTTACGCCTTTTGAAAACTTAAATTGATATTTGTCAAAGCCAAAATGTTCATTTTAAACCTTAATGACTTTTGACTTTAAGAAATCAGCCTGGTTTGACATCAGAGAGGCCGTATAATGTTTTTCTGCTACGAAAACACAAAAAACCGTGTAAAAAATTATTACACCTTTTTGAAAACTTTGGTATTTGCCAAAGTCAAAATTTTCCTTTTAAAATCAGTCCAATTTGACATCACAGAGGCCGTATAGTTTTTCTCTGCTACGAAAACCCTATTAACCGGGTAAAAAAATCTTACTCCTTTTTGAAAACTTAAAATTGGAATTTGTCAAAGCCAAAATGTTCATTTTACACCTTCATGACTTTTGACATTAAAAATCAGCCCGGTTAGACATCGAAGACACCGTATAATTTTTTTCTGCTACGAAAAACCTAAAACCGAGTAAAAAATGCTTATGCCTTTTTGAAAACTTTGGAATTTGCCAAAGTCAAAATGTTCCTTTTAAACCTTGATGACTTTTGACTTTCGGAATCAGCACGGTTTGACATCAGAGTGGCCGTATATTTTTTTCTGCTACAAAACCGTAAAACCGAGTAAAAAATTCTAATGCCTTTTTGAAAACTTTGGAATTTCCCAAAGTCAAAAAGTCCCTTCTAAACCTTGATGCCTTTTGACTTTCGGAAATCAGCCCGGCTTTACATTAGAGAGGCCGCATGATTTTTTCTGCTAGGAAAACCCTAAAAATCGAGTAAAACAATTTTACGCCATTTTGAAAACTTATAATTTGAATTTGCCAAAGCCAAAATGTTCGCTTTCCATATTGATGACTTTTGACTTTATTAAATCAGCCATATTTGAGATCAGAGAGCCCATATAATTTTTTTCTACTACGAAAACCCAAAAAACCGAGTAAAAAAGTTCTTACGTCTTTTTGAAAACTTAGGAATTTGTCAAAGTCAAAATGTTCCTTTTATACATTGATGCCTTTTGACTTTCGGAAATCAGCCTGGTTTGACATCAGAGAGGCCGTATAATTTTTCTCTACTACAAAAACCCTAAAAACTGGGTAAAAAACTCTTACCCCCTTTTTGAAAACATAAAACTGGAATTTGTCAAAGCCAAAATGTTCATTTTACACCTTAATGACTTTTGACTTTAAAAATCAGTCCAGTTTGACATCAGAGAGCTCGTATAATTTTTTTCTACTACGAAAACCTAAAAACCGAGAAAAAAAGGTCATACGCCTTTTTAAAACTTTGGAATTTGCCAAAGTCAAAATGTTCTTTTTAAACCTTGATGCATTTTGACTTTCGAAAATCAACGCGATTTGACATCAGAGAGGCCGTATAATTTTTTTCTGCTAGGAAAAACCTAAAAACTGGGTAAATAATTCGTACGCCTTTTTGAAAACATAAAATTGGAATTTGTCCAAGCCAAAATGTTCTTTTTACACCTTAATGGCTTTTGACTTTAAGAAATCAGTCCGGCTTGATGTCAGAGAGACCGTATAATTTTTTTCTGCTACGAAAACCTCAATAACCGAGTAAAACATTCTTACGCCATTTTGATCACTTAAAATTGGAATTTGCCAAAGCCAAAATGTTCATTTTCCACCTTGATGACATGTGACTTTATGAAATCAGCCTGGTTTGACCCTAGAGAGCCCGTATAATTTTTTTCTACTACGAAAACCCTAAAAATCGAGAAAAAAAGTTCTTATACCTTTTCTCTAAACTTTGGAATTTTGCCAAAGTCAAAATTTTCCTTTTAAACCTTGTTGCCTTTTGACTTCCGAATATCAGCCCGATTTGACATCAGAGAGGCCGTATAATACGAAAACCCTAAAAACAAGGTAAATAATTCTTATGCATTTTTGAAAACTTAAAATTTGAATTTGTCAAAGCCAAAATGTTCTTTTTAAAACTTATGGACTTTTGACTTTAAGAAATCAGCCCGGTTTGACATCAGAGAGACCGTAAAATTTTTTTCTGCTACAAAACCCTAAAAACTGAGTAAAAAATTCTTACGTCTTTTTGAAAACTTTGGAATTTGCCAAAGTTAAACCTTGATGTCTTTTGACTTTCGGAATGACTTTCGGAAATCAGCACTGTTTGACATCAGAGCGGCCGTATATTTTTTTCTGCTACGAAAACCCTAAAAAATGACTAAAAATTCTTACCCCTTTTTTAAAACATAAAATTGGAATTTGCCAAAGACAAAATTTTCCTTTTCCACCTTGATGAGTTTTGACTTTATGAAATTAGCCCGATTTGACACAAGAGAGCCCGTATTAGTTTTTCTACTACGAAAACCCTAAAAACCGAGTAAAAAAGTTCTTAAGCCTTTTTGAAAACTTTGAAATTTGCCAGTCAAAATGTTCCTTTTAAACCTTGATGCCTTTTGACTTTCAGAAATCAGTCCGGTTTGACATTAGAGAGGCCGTACAATTTTTTCTGCTACGAAAACCCTAAAAACTGGGTAAATAATTCTTACGCCTTTCCGAAAACTTAAAATTGATATTTGTCAAAGCCAAAATGTTCATTTTAAACCTTAATGACTTTTGACTTTAAGAAATAAGCCCGGTTTGACATCAGAGAGACGGTATAATTTTTTTTCTTCTACGAAAACCCAAAAAACCAGGTAAAAAATTATTACGCCTTTTTGAAAACTTTGGAATTTGCCAAAGTCAAAGTGTTCCTTTTAAACATTGATGTCTTTTGCCTTAGGAAATCAGCCCAGTTTGACATCAGAGAGGCCGTATAATTTTTTTCTGCTCGAAAACCTAAAAACCGGGTAAAACATTTTTACGCCTTTTTGAAAACTTAAAATTGGAATTTGTCAAAGCCAAAATGTTCATTTTACACCTTCATGACTTTTGACATTAAGAAATCAGCCCGGTTTGACATCAGAGAGACCGTATAATTTTTTTCCAGCTACGAAAACCCAGAAAACCTAGTAAAAAAATATTACGCCTTTTTGAAAACTTTGGAATTTGCCAAAGTCAAAGTGTTCCTTTTAAACCTCGATGTCTTTTGCCTTTTGGAAATCAGCCCAGTTTGACATCAGAGAGGCCGTATACTTTTATTCTGCTACGAAAAACCCTAAAAACTGGGTAAATTTTTTTTACGCCTTTTTGAAAACTTAAATTGGAATTTGTCAACGCCAAAATGTTCATTTTACACCTTCATGACTTTTGACATTAAGAAATCAGCCCGATTTGACTTCAGAGAGACCGTATAAATTTTTCTGCTACAAAAACCCTAAAAATTGAGTATAAAATTCTTACTCCTTTTTGAAAACTTTGGAATTTGCCAAAGTCAAAATGATCTTTTTAACCCTTGATGTCTTTTGACATTCGGAATGACTTTCGGAAATCAGCACTGATTGACATCAGAGCGGCCGTATATTTTTTTTTCTGCTACAAAAACCCTAAAAACTGACTAAAAATTCTTACGCCTTTTTTAAAACATAAAATTGGAATTTGCCAAAGAAAAAATGTTCCTTTTCCGCCTTCATGAGTTTTGACTTTATGAAATTAGCCCGATTTGACACGAGAGAGCCCGTATTAGTTTTTCTAATACGAAAACCCTAAAAACCGAGTAAAAAAGTTCTTAAGCCTTTTTGAAAACTTTGAAATTTGCCAAAGTCAAAATGTTCCTTTTAAACCTTGATGCCTTTTGACTTTCAGAAATCAGCCCGGTTTAACATCATAGAGGTCGTATAATTTTTTTCTGCTACGAAAACCCTAAAAACCGGGTAAATAATTCGCACGCCTTATCGAAAACTTAAAATTGATATTTGTCAAAGCCAAAATGTTCATTTTAAACCTTAATGACTTTTGACTTTAAGAAATCAGCCCGGTTTGAAATCAGAGAGGCCGTATAATTTTTTTCCTGCTATGAAAACCCAGAAAACCTACTAAAAAATTATTACGCCTTTTTGAAAACTTTGGAATTTGCCAAAGTCAAAGTGTTCCTTTTAAACCTTGATGTCTTTTGCCTTTTGGAAATCAGCCCAGTTTGACATCAGAGAGGCCGTATACTTTTATTCTGCTACGAAAAACCCTAAGAACCGGGTAAAATTTTTTTACGCC
This sequence comes from Haberlea rhodopensis, assembly GCA_907163345.1. Classification (NCBI taxonomy): domain Eukaryota; kingdom Viridiplantae; phylum Streptophyta; class Magnoliopsida; order Lamiales; family Gesneriaceae; genus Haberlea; species Haberlea rhodopensis. The sequence goes on from CAJQUN010001034.1 coordinate 94,225, forward strand.
TTTTTGAAAACTTAAAATTGGAATTTGTCAACGCCAAAATGTTCATTTTACACCTTCATGACTTTTGACATTAAAAATCCCGATTTGACTTCAGAGAGACCGTCTAATTTTTTCTGCTACAAAAACCCTAAAAATTGAGTAAAAAATTCTTACTCCTTTTTGAAAACTTTAGAATTTGCCAAAGTCAAAATGTTCCTTTTAAACCTTGATGTCTTTTGACATTCGGAATGACTTTCGGAAATCAGCACTGATTGACATCAGAGCGGCCGTATATTTTTTTTTCTGCTACGAGAACCCTAAAAACCGACTAAAAATTCTTACGCCTTTTTTAAAACATAAATTGGAATTTGCCAAAGATAAAATGTTCCTTTTCCGCCATTATGAGTTTTGACTTTATGAAATTAGCCCCATTTGACACGAGAGAGCCCGTATTAGTTTTTCTAATACGAAAACTTTAAAAATCGAGTAAAAAAGTTCTTAAGCCTTTTTGAAAACTTTGAAATTTGCCAAAGTCAAAATGTTCCTTTTAAACCTTGATGCCTTTTGACTTTCAGAAATCAGCCTGATTTGACATCAGAGATGTCGTATAATTTTTTTCTGCTACTAAAACCCTAATAACCGGGTAAATAATTCGTACGCCTTTTCGAAAACTTAAAATTGATATTTGTCAAAGCCAAAATGTTCATTTTAATGACTTTTGACTTTAAGAAATCAGCCCGGTTTGAAATCAGAGAGGCCGTATAATTTTTTTTCTGCTACGAAAACCCAAAAAACCTAGTATAAAATTATTACGCCTTTTTGAAAACTTGGAATTTGCCAAAGTCAAAGTGTTCCTTTTAAACCTCGATGTCTTTTGCCTTTTGGAAATCAGCCCAGTTTGACATCAGAGAGGCCGTATACTTTTATTCTGCTACGAAAAACCCTAAAAACTGGGTAAAATTTTTTTACGCCTTTTTGAAAACTTAAAATTGGAATTTGTCACGCCAAAATGTTCATTTTACACCTTCATGACTTTTGACATTAAGAAATCAGCCCGATTTGACTTCAGAGAGACCGTATAATTTTTTCTGCTACAAAGACCCTAAAAATTGAGAAAAAATTCTTACGCCTTTTTGAAATCTTTGGAATTTGCCAAAGTCAAAATGTTCCTTTTAAACCTTGATGTCTTTTGACTTTTGGAATGACTTTCGGAAATCAGCACTGTTTGACATCAGAGCGGACGTATATTTTTTTCTGCTACGAAAACCATAAAAATAGACTAAAAATTCTTACGCCTTTTTTAAAACATAAAATTGGAATTTGCCAAAGAAAAAATGTTCCTTTTCCACCTTGATGAGTTTTGACTTTAAGAAATTATCCCGATTTGACACAAGAGAGCCCGTATTAGTTTTTCTACTACGAAAACCCTAAAAACCGTGTAAAAAAGTTCATAAGCATTTTTGAAAACTTTGAAATTTGCCAAAGTCAAAATGTTCCTTATAAACCTTGATGCCTTTTGACTTTCAGAAACTAGCTCGGTTTGACATCAGAGAGGCCGTATAATTTTTTTCTGCCGCCTTTTCGTAAACTTAAAATTGATATTTGTCAAAGCCAAAATGTACATTTTAAACCTTAATGACTTTTGATTTAAGAAATCATCCCGATTTTACATCAAAGAGGCGGTATAATTTTTTTTCTGCTACGAAAACTCAAAAAACCATTTCAAAAATTATTACGCCTTTTTGAAAACTTTGGAATTTGCCAAAGTCAAAGTGTTCCTTTTAAACCTTGATCTCTTTTGCCTTTGGAAATTAGCCCAGTTTGACATCAGAGAGGCTGTATAATTTTTTTCTGCTACGAAAACCCTATAAACAGGGTAAAATTTTTTACGCCTTTTTGAAAACATAAAATCTGTATAATTTTTTTCTGCTACGAAAACCCTATAAACAGGGTAAAATTTTTTACGCCTTTTTGAAAACATAAAATTTGAATTTGTCAAAGCCAAAATGTTCATTTTACACCTTCATGACTTTTGACATTAAGAAATCAGCCCGGTTTAACATCAGAGAGACCGTATAATTTTTTTCTGCTACTAAACCCTAAAAACCGAGTAAACAATTCTTACGCCTTTTTGAAAACTTTGGAATTCGCCAAAGTCAAAATGTTTTATGTATTTGACTTTCGGAAATCAGTACGGTTTGACATCAGAGAATCCGTATATTTTTTTTCTGCTACGAAAACCCTAACAACCGAGTAAAAATTCTTACGCCTTTTTGAAAACTTAAAATTGGAATTTGGCAAATCAAAAATGTTCATTTTACACCTTCATGACTTTTAACATTATGAAATTAGCCCGGTTTGACATCAGAGAGCCCTATAATTTTTTTCTACTACGAAAACCCTAAAAATTGTGTAAAAAAGTTCTTATGCCTTTTTGAAAACATTAGGCATTTGACAAAGTCAAAATGTTCCTTTCAAACCTTGATGCCTTTTGACTTTCGGATATCAGCCCTGCTTGACATCAGAGAGGCCGTATAGTTTTTTTTCTGCTACGAAAATCCTAAAAACTGAGTAAAATAATTTTACGCATTTTTGAAAACTTAAAATTGGAATTTGTCAAAGCCAAAATGCTCCTTTTCCACCTTGATGACTTTTGACTTTATTAAATCAGCCATGTTTGACATCAGAGAGCCCGTATAATTTTTTTTACTACGAAATCCTAAAAATCGAGTAATTTTTTATACATTGATGACTTTTGACTTTCGGAAATCAGTCCGATTTGACATCAGAGAGGCCGCATAATTTTATTTCTACTACAAAAACCCAAAAAACCGAGAAAATAAAGTTCTTACGCCTTTTGAAAACTTTGGAATTCGTCAAAGTCAAAATGTTCTTTTTAAACCTTGATGCCCTTTGACTTTCGAAAATCAGCCCGATTTGACATCAGAGAGGCCGTATAATTTTTTCTACTACGAAAACGCTAAAAACCGGGTAAATAATTCGTAAGCCTTTTTGAAAACTTAAAATTTTAATTTGTCGAAGCCAAAAATGTTCTTTTTACACCTTAATGGATTTTGACTTTAAGAAATCAGTCCGACTTGACATCAGATGACCGTATAATTGTTTTCTGCTCCGAGAACCCTAATTACCGAGTAAAACATTCTTACGCCTTTTTTATAACTTAAAATTTGAATTTGTCAAAGCCAAAATGTTCCTTTTCCACCTTGATGACATTTGACTTTATGAAATCAGCCTAGTTTGACACCAGAGAGCCCGTATAATTTTTTTCTACTATGAAAACCCTAAAAACCGAGAAAAAAAGTTCTTATGCCTTTTTGAAAACTTTGGAATTTGCCAAAGTCAAAATTTTCCTTTTAAACCTTGATGCCTTTTGACTTTTGAAAATCAGCACGGTTTGACATCAGAGAGGCCGTATAATTTTTTTCTGCTACGAAAACCCTAAAAATCGGGTAAATAATTGGTACGCCTTTTTGAAAACTAAAAATTGGAATTTGTCAAAGCCAAAATGTTCTTTTTACAACTTAAGGACTTTTGACTTTATGAAATCAGCTCGGTTTGACATCAGAGAGACCGTATAAATTTTTTCTGGTACGAAAACCCAAAAATCTGATTAAAAAATTCTTACGCCTTTTTGAAAACCTTGGAATTTGCCAAAGTCAAAATGTTCCTTTTAAACTTTGATGTCGTTTGACTTTCGGAATGACTTTCGGAAATCAGCACGGTTTGACATCAGAGCGGCCGTATATTTTTTTCTGCTACTAGAACCCTAAAAACAGACTAAAAATTCTTACGCCTTTTTGAAAACTTAAAATTCGAATTTGTCAAAGCAAAAATTGTTCATTTTACACCTTCATGACTTTTGACATGATGAAATTAGCCCGGTTTGACATCAGGGAGCACATATAATTTTTTTCTACTACGAAAACCCTAAAAACCGAGTAAAAAAGTTCTTACGCATTTTTGAAAACTTAAAATTGGAATTTGGCAAAGCCAAAATGTTCATTTTACATTGTAATGACTTTTGACTTTAAGAAATCATCCCGGTTTGGAGTCCGTCTACTTTTTTCCTGCTACGAAAACCCTAAAAACCGAGTAAAAAATTCTTACACCTTTTGAAAACTTTGGAATTTGTCAAAGTCAAAATGTTCCTTTTAAACTTTAATGTCTTTTGACTTTCGGAAATCAGTCTGGTTTGACATCAGAGAGGCCATATAATTTTTTTCTGCAACGAAAACCCTGAAAACCGAGTAAAACAATTTTACGCATTTTTGAAAACTTAAAATTGGAATTTGCCAAAGCCAAAATGTTCCTTTTCGACCTTGATGACTTTTGAATTTATTAAATCAGCCCTGCTTGACATCAGAGAGCCCGTATAATTTTTTTATACTACGAAAACCCTAAAAACGAGTAAAAAAGTTCTTACGCCTTTTTGAAAACTTAGGAATTTGTCAAAGACAAAATGTTCCTTTTATACATTGATGCCATTTGATTTTAGGAAATTAGCCAGGTTTGACATCTCAGAGGCCGTATAAATTTTTTACTACTAAAAAAACCCTAAAAATCGGGTAAAAAATTCTTACGCCTTTTTGAAAACATAAAACTATAATTTGTCAAAGCCAAAATATTCATTTTACACCTTAATGACTTTTGACTTTAAGAAAACAACCCGGTTTGACATCAAAGAGCTCGTATAATTTTTTTCTACTACGAAAATCATAAAAACCGAGAAAAAAGTTCTTACGCCTTTTGAAAACTTTGGAATTTGCCAAAGTCAAAATGTTCCTTTTAAACCTTGATGCCTTTTGACTTTTGAAAATCAGCCCGTGACATCAGAGAGGCCGCAGAATTTTTTTCTGCTACGAAAACCCTAAAAACTGGGTAAATTATTTTGTACGCCTTTTTGAAAACTTAAAATTGGAATTTGTCAAAGCCAAAATGTTCTTTTTACAACTTAAGGACTTTTGACTTTAAGAAATCAGCCTGGTTTGACATCAGAGAGACCGTATAATTTTTTTTCAGCTACAAAAACCCTAAAAACGGAGTAAAAATTCTTACGCCTTTTTGAAAACTTAAAATTGGAATTTGTCAAAGCCAAAATGTTCATTATACACCTTCATGACTTCTGACATTATGAAATTAGCCCGGTTTGGCTTCATTCTTACGCTTTTTTTAAAACTTAAATTCTTACGCCTTTATGTCGAGTCAATGACATTCTTGTAATTTGGGTAGCCTTGATGTGTTGCTAGATACCGCTCATTGCTTGTGACATAAAATTAGATTTTATGTCACTGCCAACATTGCAAGATCCTATCGGCTCACACAAAATATTAAATCGATAAAGGGAGATAACATTCATTGGATGAATTAATTTAATTAAGAAGAGTCTTAATTATATATTATATATATATGTGGATTTAATTAAATGTTGGTGATGGGCCAAATGGACCTTTAATTAATCCATGTATTAGATATATAAGAGCATATAAGGTTTGAGTTAAGGTAATGCAAAAACACTACAATTCTTATAACCAAAAACCACCACCGCCGCCGCCACTCTCACTCTCGGTCTCACGACCGCCGCCGTCGTGAATAAGGGTGGTTACGGCCGTCGTCGATTGGTTTTGAACCATGGTTTTTGTTTCGGTTTAAGAACAAGTCTAGCAACTTGTTCTTGAACACCCCATTCGATTTGATCGTGTGGATACCGTAGAGACAAAGGTGCAAATCTTTGTTCGTGACTCGTGGTGTTGCAACGAGGAATCTGCTTCAAACACGCTACAAGGGTATGATTCTATTCAATCTCGATATGATTACTTTGTATAGGTCCATGGTAGGAATCCAGTTTTTATTTTCCGCTGCGTTTGCTTGATCGGATTCCTAACAGTGGTATCAGAGCCGTGCACAAAGCTCATATCGGAAATATGTGATTAATTGTTTAATCATGGTTTTGAATCTTTTGCATGCTTTGAAACTGTATAAATTCATATATGATATGTGATAATCGATTTTGTGGAAATCATCGTAATATTATATGTGATATAATTGACGGATTGACGTATACGATACACGAGTGTGCCGACCGAGCCCTTGGCTCATTTTGGTTCGGCCACCACATCCAGAATCCGAAGCCTTTGGCTCGAGTAGGTCAAGCCCCCGCCGCACATGGCTAGGTTTTTGAACCCTAGTCTTGTGCATGGTTGGACCGTGTGTTGGGCTATGGTTTTTCGAACCCTTGATCCGAGACATGGCTGCAACCGTGGGCTTGCTAGGGTTAGCAAGTCCATGGCTTGAGACGCGCCGATTATCCGTGGCATGTGATGTCCCGAGCGTACGATAATTTTCATAAAATTTTATTTTACAGTTTTTAATTAGAATTAAATTTTAAATGTTTAGAATTTAATTCATTAATTGTTATAGCATGTTTTATGTGTTGTTTGAGCATGGTGCATGGTTATAGTCCTATGACCTATTAGATAGGATTTTGTGGATGTTTGTAATTTTTACGGCCTGCGTGTCGTGCCCTCTCTATTTTTCCTAAATGTTATCCCTCCCCTATGTTCCCCTCGAATGTAACTCGAGGAATTCTATATATCATGTAATTGTTATACTGTATAGTTTATTTTGTTGATGGAGATCAATGATGATGGACCAAGGTGCCGGGATGAGGAGGCCATTCACAAAAGGGAGCCAAAGAGGTGCTTGGAGAAGTTACCTTAGGTTGACCTTTTAGGATTTTCTCATTGGCTTGAGAAAATCTTTAGTAGGGGCTATAACAATGTCACGTTTAATTTAAGTTGATGTATGTGATGCATGTTTATCTTATAATGTTTCTATTGATGATTATTATACATATATGTAGATATGTATATGCGTATATGTACCAGACATATTTTTAATTACCAATAAAATCATGAGATCAATAAATCCCTCTAATAATTTTAAGTTTTAGATGCCTTCCAAAATTAAAAGTACTAGTCAAGACTTCGATTGAACATGTGTGGGTTTACCAAAGCAAAGCACCGTGACAATCTTGGTAAGGTGCGAAAGGATAAAAGTGATATCCGTTTTACTTTAAATTGGGTCCGACTTAACTAGGTTATCTCAATAGGATTGGGAACCTAGAGGCATGTGGTTGGATAATAATTCATTAGATGAATTTGAACAAAGTGTTGTTCGTCCAACCATCCAAGAATTACATGTGATGTAATTGACAAAGTGTTGTCTACCTAAATAACTGTGATATCCCCGAAATAATTAATTGCAATTTGGGCGTTAATTATGTTTATGTGATTTTTATGGTGATAATTAATATTTGTGTTGGCATTAATTATTTTAGTGAAATGCTTAGTCAAATGGTAGGAGTGACCCGGTAGGGCATTTCGGGGTGCATGTTATGCATGTTGGGTAATTGGGGGTTATAATGGTTTAAATGAGATGGTTTGTGATTATTTGAGTGAATCATGTTTTTAATGAGACTGGGATTGGCCATTGGTATATATGGAATGGATGCATGTCATGACATACATTATTAGTGTTATAATCAATTGATTGTAATTATGGTACAGGGACAACCAAGGGAGCTTTTAAATGTGTTAAATACATGAAGTGTATCGCATTTACGATTTATGCATTTGAATTGCTATCATATTGTGGTGAATATGATGTATATAGATGCTCACGATTTTGTGGTTGTTCCTGTAGGTACTTTTGGGCGGACGGACTAAGGCGGGTTGATGCGGTGAGCTAATGAGGAGTGCTATTGGTAGAAGGCACATTCTTTTGTATAGTTTCTACTCTAGGAGTAGTGTAAAACTATAGGATTAACATTCATTGGTTGGGAATGCAATTAATCCCTTTTGGAATTTTATTTTGGCACTGTAACCTAATAGCTCAAGGCATCAACATAACTTTTATACTCCGTTTATGCATGAAAATTTTATTTACGCCTTTAATCCGCACTTAAGGAACTAGGGTCCTTACATTAGTGGTATCAGAGCCAGGTTAGAGAACCCGGGAATGAGTGAAGGGTAGCCTTAGCATGGTTGGCTGGGTGTTTACATTTGAGCATGATTATGCATGTGGTGCATATTGGTGTATAAATTGTTATACTAACATGCTTATTATCATTCATGTTATCTAACGCATAACATATATATTGTTTGGAGTTGTTGTTAACCTTTGTATTACAGCATGGCGGCTATGAATGCTGGGAACCTCAATGAAGAGGTGGGTGATAGTGGGAGCGTGAATGCCAGTATCGGTCAGGCAAATCCTTTACCTCCACCTGCTGTGGGCATGGAACCAGTTGCTCAATTGCTACTACCAGGGGAGCTTAGTCTGGCTCAGTTTCTGACCTTCCACCCGCCTATGTTTGAGGGAACAGAGACAGGGGAAGCGGCCGAAGAGTGGCTAGAGAGGTTGGAACAGATATTTGTGTTTGCGCCGTGTGCTAGGACGACTTGGTTAAGACTGGCAGAATTCCAACTGGCGAAGAAGTCTTCTATGTGGTGGAAGACGACTGTGATGGAATTGAGGGCCCAATGTATGATAATTGACTGGACCTTATTCAGAACCCGGTTTCTAAACCGGTACTTCTCTGTCGCTGCTAGGCAAACTAAGGAGGATGAATTTACGAATCTAAAGCAAGGGAGCCTGACGGTTTCGGACTATGCCATGCACTACTCATCCTTGTTGAGGTATGTTCCACACATTGCTACAAATGGACATGCCAAGATGAGGCACTTTCTGAAGGGGCTGCGACCGGAATTATTTGATCGGGTCATTTCTAACAACCCGACATCTTTTGATGATGCACTGGTTAGAGCGGAGTTAGCAGAGATAGGGGTGAGTGCTTATCCTGAGGCCATACCCTCACCAGCTCCATCACAAAGATCTACTTCTGAGAATCTGAGACCCCGAGGAGGATCTTTTAAGTCGCGAGGGACTTCTTCTTCTTCTCGGTTTAGCGGAAGGCGGCCGGATGGCCGGAAGTAAGGGGATCGGAGGAGTGGTACATCTACTTATGGGGGACCGACTCAAGCTAGTAGAGTTGGAGATGTCAAGTGTCATTTTTGCGGAGGGCCACATTTGATGCGAGATTGTTCTGCATGCTACATTTGTGGCAGGTCGGGCACATTGCTCGGCGTTGCCCCAATCGGGAAGGACAAACGGATCTAAGGGAAGGTCGATGGAGGTTTTCTAGTGGTACAGTACAGCAGAGGCAGCCGATGGTGCCTCGACAGATGGGAGGACAGGCGATGGTGCCACCTCAGGGACAGGTCTATGCATTGACCAGGGAGCAGGCCGATGCAGCTCCAGAGGAGGTTATAGCTGGTACGTGCCTACTATTTACATATTCCGCCTTCATTTTGATAGACATAGGTGCTTCGCACTCCTTTGTGTCTGCGGACTTTGTGGCGAGACATCATATGTGCACGTCTCCGTTACCCACGTCCCTATTGGTCTCGACACCCACCGGAAAGAAAGTTGTTGCTGATCAGTTTCTGATGGACTGCCTCATTTATTTTGAGGGCAATGAGATAAGGGCAGACTTGATTGTTTTGAGTATGTCAGATTTCGACTGCATTGTGGGCATCGACATTCTGAACAGATATCAGGCAGTGGTAGATTGTCGGCAGAGGACAGTTCGATTCAGATCTGGTTTGGGAGTTCAGTGGAATTTTTATGGCAACGGATCTCGTGCGAAGATTCCGTTGATTTCGGCAATCAAAATGTCTCAGTTGTTGGAACGTGGACACACGGGCTACCTCATCTATGCTGTGGACACGTCGGGAAAGGGTGGTAAAGAGTTAAAAGTTGAGGATGTGCCAGTGGTAGCAGAGTTTGCTGATGTGTTCCAAGAGGAGATTCCCGGATTCCCACCGGCTAGGGAAGTCGAGTTTGGGATTGATTTATTACCGGGGACATCCGCTATTTCTCGTGCCCCTTATCGGATGGCACCGACAGAGTTAAGAGAACTGAAGGAGCAGTTGCAGGAGCTCCTTGATAAAGGATATATACGCCCTAGCGTATCGCCTTGAGGCGCACCGGTTCTTTTTGTGAAGAAGGAAGATGGTTCGATGCGTTTGTGCATCGACTACAGGCAATTGAATAAGGCCACGGTGAAGAACAAGTATCCTCTCCCAAGGATTGACGACTTGTTTGATTAGTTGCAAGGCACAAAGCTGTATAGGAAAATTGATTTGAGATCCTGGTACCACCAGATACGGGTCAGGGAGGAGGATGTGCAGAAGACAGCATTTCGGACTCGGTATGGGCACTACGAGTTCTTAGTGATGCCGTTCGGTGTGACGAACGCCGCGGCTGTTTTTATGAGCTTGATGAACAGGGTATTTCAACCCTATCTGGATCAGTTCGTCATTGTGTTTATCGACGACATACTCATCTACTCTCGGAGCGAGGAAGAGCATGTGAGACACTTGAGGACAGTGCTCCAGATCCTCAAAGATCACCAATTGTATGCCAAACTCAGCAAGCGTGAGTTTTGGTTGAGCAGTGTAGTATTTCTGGGGCATGTCATATCTAGTAGTGGGATTTCAGTGGACACCAGGAAGATTGAGGCGGTGATGGAGTGGGCTGCACCCACTTCTGTGCCCGAGATTCGGAGTTTCCTTGGTTTGGCTGGGTATTACCGACGCTTCGTCGAAGGATTTTCTAAGATTGCTAAGCCACTGACGCAGTTGACCCAAAAGGGAGTACCCTTCTTTTGGTCACAGTCTTGCAAGGAGAGCTTTCAAGAGTTAAAGCACCGATTGACGACGGCACCGGTGTTGGTGATTCCTTCAGAGAACAAGAGGTTTGTCCTTTATACTGACGTATCACTGCAGGGCTTGGGTTGTGTTCTGATGCAAGATAAGCATGTGGTAGCTTATGCATCGAGACAGTTGAAGCCGCATGAGGCTAGATACTCAGTCCATGATTTGGAGTTGGCAGCTATTATCTTTGCTTTGAAGATTTGGAGGCATTATCTATATGGTACGTCCTTTACCATATATACGGATCATAAGAGCCTGAAATTCTTGTTCACTCAGGCGGAGTTGAATATGCGTCAGAGGAGATGGATGGATCTACTCAAAGACTATGACTGTGAGATAGAGTACCATCCGGGGAAAGCCAATTTGACAGCAGACGCCTTGAGTCGGAAGGTGAAGAGTACTGCTGAGGATGTCATGCATTTGTCAGCTATGATGACTTCTTGTTGCCATCTGGGCTATGACTTCGATGTGGACGCATCGCCGGTTTGGGTATCGACTTTATTGGCTGAGCCAGATATCTATGAGAATACCAGGAGGGCTCAGAGGACAGATGAGGAGGTTCAGAGATGGTCATCATTGACACTTCAGGGTCAGCAATCAAAATTCAGAGTGGCCGAGGATGGTTTTTTGAGACTTGGTAACCGATGGGTAGTTCCAGGTACGCCGGAATTGCGTAGAGGAATCTTGGAGCGAGCTCATAGTAGCCGATTCAGTATCCACCCAGGAGGGAGGAAGATATATAAAGACTTATGTGATCAGTTCTTGTGGAAGCGGATGAAGCGTGATGTGATCGCTTTTGTCAAGAGGTGTTTGATCTGTCAGCAGGTTAAGGCAGAGAGGCAGAGACCCGGCGGTGAAATGAGGAGCTTAGAAATACCGGAGTGGAAGTGGGAACACATATCTATGGACTTTGTGTGTGATATCCCCGAAATAATTAATTGCAATTTGGGCATTAATTATGTTTATGTGATTTTTTGGTAATAATTACATTATGTGTTGGGACTAATTATCTTGGTGAAATGCTTGTCACATGGTAGGCGTGACCCGGTAGAGCATTTCAGGGTGCATGTTATGCATGTTGGGGCATTGGGTATTATAATGGTCTAAATGAAATGGTTTGTGTTTATTTGGTAAAGCATGATTTTAATAGGGATTTTGATGCATTTTGGTAAAATGCTTTTGAAATATCATGTTGGGGTATTTTATACATCATGCTTTTGTTTAGGTATACAATTAAATCCCATATGATGTAAGTTAGCAAAGGAGCCACTTGCATCCCTTTACATCCCATCCATCCCATATCAACTTTATGTCCCTAAACCCCCTCCATTCATCCAAAAAGCTACCATTTTCGTTTCTGGAACAAGAGGAGAGGTGAAAGCTTTGAAAAAGGGTCATTTTATGATTCCATGCTAAAAACTTGAAGCTCTAGTGGTAAGCTTTCATTATTGTAAAGTTTTGTTGAGTTTTGGTTAGTTTTGTAGCTTATCTTTGGGGTTAAAAGGGTGGATCTTGGTCCAACATGTTGTTTATGTTTGGGGGATGTATTTTAAGGTTGTTTTGTGGTTTCATGATGTGTTGGGTGGTTGATCTTTGTTATATATGGGTTTAAGTGTAAGTTGGAGCTCATACATGGAGGATTCTCGCTGGAACAGGGCTGCTCGATCGATCGAAATAAGGGTCCGATCGATCGAGCAGGGCAGAGCCTGAACAAGGCGTGAAATGAGCTTACCGATCGATCGGTAATTTTGTTCCGATCGATCGGTGTGATGTCTCGATCGATCGATATAAAGTTTCGATCAATCGGTAGAGGCAGAACCTGGATGCCATTTTTGTTTAACTTAGCGATCGATCGAGGCTTGGGAACCGATTGATCGCAAGGCATAAAATGTGGATTTTGTGCTTATGTCCTATATGATGATATTTTTGGTAATGGTTCATTTATTGGCTTCTAATATAGAATTGTGTGAATGTGTAGAACCATCCCAGGTGGCCACACAGCTTAGGAGATAAAGTCCACAATATCTCTACTTTTGGAACTAAGGTACGTAGTGAGACGTACGAGCATCGGACGGTAAAACGTATTTATTACGCTTGATTGGTTATGCATTATGGTTGCATACATGGTCTTAATTATGCATTGTGATTGCATACATAATTGAATATGCATTATGGTTGCATAATTGATTAGATATGCATTGCAGTTGCATATGATTGTGAGTCGAGATTATATTACAGTGATGAAGAATACTTGCCGCTTTCATGTCGAAGCGATGATAGAATACTTGCCGCTGTCATATTTAGCGATGAAGAATATTTGCCGCAAATATGTCGAAGCGAAGGATAATGCCGCTGTCATATTGATACGAGGGATATTATGCCGCTAATATGTCGAAGCGAGGGGTATTAATGCCGTTGTCATATAAACGCGAGGGGTATTATGCCACTGATATAATAAGACCGGGAATTGGCCATTGGTATACACGGAATGGGTGCATGTCATGACATACATATCGGCATTATAATCCATTGATTATTATTGTGGTACAGGGACAACCAAGGGAGCTTTTAAATGTGTTGAATACAGGAAGTGAATCGCATTTATAGTTTATGCATTGAATTATGATCATATTATTGTGAATATGATTTGTATACATGCTCATGGTTTGGGGTTGTTCCTGTAGGTACTTTTGGGCGGACGGGCTAAGGCGGGTTGATGCGGTGAGCTGGTGAGGAGTGCTTTTGGCATAGCAGGCCTAATTCTATTGCATAGTCTCTACTCTAGGAGTAGTGTAAAGCTATAGGATTAACATTCAGTTGGTTGGGAATGTAATAATCCCTTTTGGAAATTTTATTTTGGCCTGTAATCTTAACGGCTCAATACATCAACACCAACTTTATATTCTTAGATGCATGTTTAGCTCTATTACGCCTTTAATCCGCACTTAAGGAACTAGGGTCCTTACATTGTGACCCACTTGCCGAGGACCACTTCGGGTTGTGATGCCATTTGGGTGATCATTGATAGGCTGACAAAGGTGGCTCACTTCATTCCCTACAGTATGACGTACACATACTTGAGGATGGCTCAGTTGTATGTCCGGGACATAGTGAGACTACATGGGATTCCAGTATCTATTGTGTCGGACAGAGACCCGCGGTTCACATCTCATTTCCGGGGAGGTCTTCAGTCAGCTTTGGGTACTGAGGTGAGATTGAGTACGGCATATCATCCCCAGACGGACGGTCAGACTGAGCATACTATACAGACGCTAGAGGACATGCTACAGGCTTGTGTGTTGGAATTTGATGCCTCATGGCAAGATTCTTTGGCCTTGGTAGAGTTCTCATACAACAACAGCTATCGGGCGAGTATTCAGATGGCACCGTTTGAGGCTTTTTATGGTAGGCGTTGTAGGTCGCCATTATACTGGGATGAAGTGACCAGTAAAGCGGTGGGAGGACCCGAACTGATTCGGGAGATGGAGGATAAGGTAAAGGTTATCTGTCAGAAAATGAAGGCAGCCTATGCGAATAAACTGCGGAGACCGTTGGAGTTTCAGTTGGGGGACAGAGTCTTTCTGAAGATCTCACCTTTCAGGGGTGTGGTTTGGTTTGGTATGCGTGGTAAATTGTCTCCGAGGTATGTGGGACCGTATGAGATTTTGCAGCGCATCGGTACCTTGGCTTACCGTTTGGCACTGCCACCGTCGTTGTCTGGTATTCACGACGTGTTCATGTATCTATGCTGCGGAAGTATGAGCCGGATCCGTCGCATGTATTGCAGCCTTCTGAGGTTCAGTTGGATTCTGATGTATCTTATGAGGAACGGCCAGTCAGGATTTTGGATAGGGCTGATCGCAGACTTCGGAATAAAGTGATACCGATGGTAAAGGTTCAGTGGGATCGCAGGGGTGTCGAAGAGGCCACGTGGGAGACGGATCGGCACATGATGCAGCACTACCCGGAGTTATTATTTGGTATGTGGTTTATGTTTGGTTTCGATTTGGGTAAGTGCATGCGATTTCGGGGTCGAAATCTTATAAGTAGGGGAGTATTGTGATATCCCCGAAATAATTAATTGCAATTTGGGCGTTAATTATGTTTATGTGATTTTTATGGTGATAATTAATATTTGTGTTGGCATTAATTATTTTAGTGAAATGCTTAGTCACATGGTAGGAGTGACCCGGTATGGCATTTCGGGGTGCATGTTATGCATGTTGGGTAATTGGGGGTTATAATGGTTTAGATGAGATGGTTTGTGATTATTTGAGTGAATCATGTTTTAATTGTGGTTTTGGTGCATTATGGTAAAATGCCTTTTAAAAATCATGTTGGGGTGTTTATATACCATGGTAATTGTGGGAGTGCAATTTAATAAAACCCAACCCACTTATACCCCAATCCCCACTATACCTTCACTTTTCAACTTTCCCAAATCAACCACCAAACCCTCCTTCTCTTCCATTTTCGAGATTGAGCAAAGGGGTGAAGAGAAATCCTTCCAAAAACTTGATTTGTGGGATTTGGTGTGAGATTTGGAGTCCCCAAGAGGTATGGATACCTCCCTATTGTTTTTATTGTGTTTGGATTGAGTTGAAATGGTTTTGAAGGATTTTGAAATGGGTTATTTTGGGTTGGTATTATCTTGGTTGAATGTTGGATTTTTGGGATGGTTAAAGTGTATTTTGAAGGTTATTATGTGTTTGATGTTGTTGGTTTGATGGTAGGAGAGTTGGTATGGGTTGGAAAGGAATTTTGGAGCAAAAATGGTGAATTTTCGGGTTACAGGCACTGGCGATCGATCGCGCGGTGGCAGTGCGCTCCAGAAGCTTTTGGCGATCGATCGCCACACTTGGGCGATCGATCGGCGAGGTTGGCGATTGATCGCGCCAAGTGTGGCGATCGATCGCCGAAGGAACAAAATTTGAGTATCGGGCAGTAGGGTCTCGCGATCGATCGCCCGTAACAGGCGATCGATCGCGAAAGGCAAAATGTGGGATTTTTGGATATTTTTGTGGAATTTTTGATATTGGACTATTATTGGCTCCTAATATTGATTTGTGTGAATGGGTAGAACCATCCCAGGTGGACACACAGCTTAGGAGATAAAGTCCACGATATCTCCAGTTTGGAACTAAGGTACGTAGTGAGACGTACGGGCCTCGGACGGTAAAACGTATTTATTACGCTATAAATTGGTTATGCATTATGGTTGCATATATGGTGTTATTTATGCATTATGGTTGCATACATGATTGGAATATGCATTATGGTTGCATGTAATTGTGGGTCGAGATTATATTACAGTGATGAAGAATACTTGCCGCCTTCATGTCGAAGCGATGATAGAATACTTGCCATTGTCATATTATAGCGATGAAGAATATTTGCCGCAAACATGTCGAAGCGAAGGATAATCCCGCTGTCATGTTGATGCGAGGGATATTATGCCGCTAATATGTCGAAGCGAGGGGTATTAATGCCGCTGTCATGTAACGCGGGGGGTATTATACCACTGATATAATGAGACTGGGATTGGCCATTGGTATATGGAATGGATGCATGTCATGACATACATTATTGGTGTTATAATCAATTGGTTGTAATTATGGTACAGGGACAACCAAGGGAGCTTTTAAATGTGTTAAATACAGGAAGTGTATCGCATTTACGATTTATGCATTTGAATTGCTATCATATTGTGGTGAATATGATGTATATACATGCTCACGGTTTTGGGGTTGTTCCTGTAGGTACTTTTGGGCGGACGGGCTAAGGCGGGTTGATGCGGTGAGCTAGTGAGGAGTGCTCTTGGTAGAAGGCACATTCTTTTGTATAGTTTCTACTCTAGGAGTAGTGTAAAACTATAGGATTAACATTCATTGGTTCGGAATGTAATTAATCCCTTTTGGAATTTTATTTTGGCACTGTAACCTAATAGCTCAAGGCATCAACATAACTTTTATACTCCGTTTATGCATGAAAATTTTATTTACGCCTTTAATCCGCACTTAAGGAACTAGGGTCCTTACAATAACCGAGTCTTGGGTGATTAGCAAAAGCTAACTATATGGACTTGGCCCACTAAGGTTTCGAGGGTTGATATTTTTTAAACAAAATAGTGGGAGTGTCATTTAATATATGACCTTATTAAATGATTAAAATCATAAACTTATTTTGCATATTTATATTATAGATATCCATGGCATCAAACAACGTAACTAGCACACTGTCATTGCGATCGGTCCTTGAGAAGGACAAACTAAATGGGACTAATTTCCTAGACTGGTAAAAGAATTTGAGGATTGTCCTCAAACAAGAGAAAAAGCAATATGTCCTAGAGGAACCCTTACCTGCTGAGGAACCTTCCGTAACGGCCGCTAAAGCCGATAAGGATGCTTACAAGAAGCATCAAAATGACGCACTTGATGTTGGTTGCCTTATGCTTGCCACCATGAACTCTGAGCTTCAAAAGCAACATGAGGAAATGGAGGCGTTCGATATGATCGAGCACGTAAAGCAACTCTACCAACAACAAGCTAGACAAGAGAGGTATGATGTCTCTAGAGCGTTATTCCAGTGCAGAATGGTGGAAGGAAGCCTTGTTGGAACTCATGTACTGAAGATGATTGGGTATATTGAGAACCTTGAGAAGCTGGGTTGTCCATCGGACTAAGAGTTGGCCACTGACGTAATCTTGCAATCGTTGCCTTATAGCTACAGTCAATTTGTCTTGAATTACAATATGATTGAAATCGAAAAGACTCTACCGTAGTTGCTTGGTATGTTGAGAACATATGAAGCAAACACAAAGAAGTCTAAACCCACTAATGTTCTTATTATGAATAAAAGCAAGGGAAGGCTAAGCAAAAGGCTTTAAGAAGAACAAGAAAATCTTTGTTAAATCTAAGCCTCATGCTTCTACACTTAAGCCAAAGGAAGGAGTGGCTAAGGAAGGGAACTACTTCCATTACGGTGAGACCGGACATTGGAAGAGGAACTGCAAATTATATCTGGAAGATCTTAAGAAGACGAAGGGAAGTGTGACTTTCACTTCAGGTATTTTTGTTATAGAAGTCAATTTATCTACTTCTTCATCATGGGTATTAGATACTGGATGTGGTTCTCACATTTGTGTTAATGTGCAGGATCTCAAAAGGAGTAGAATGTTGGCGAAAGGCGAGGTTGATCTCCGAGTGGGAAATGGAGCAAGAGTTGCTGCATTAGCTATAGGAGATTACTCTTTAACTTTGCCTTGTGGTTTATTATTGGATTTAAAATACTGATATTTTGTGCCTTCTATCACGAGAAACATTATTCATTTCTTGTTTGGACAAGGTTGGGTTTTCGTTTATTATAAAGGACAAGTGTTGCTCCATTTATTTGAATGATATGTTTTATGCTAGTGCACAATTGATTAATGGTCTTTATGTATTAAATCTTGATATGCCTGTCTATAACATAAATACTAAAAGGATTAAGAATAATGATTCAAATCCAACTTATCTCTGGCATTGTCGCTTGGGCCATAAAAACGAGAATCACATATCAAAACTTCAAAAGGATGGAGTATTAGATTCATTTGATTTTGAATCAAATGAAACATGTGAATCTTATTTAATGGGCAAGATGATTAAAGCCCCTTTCAAGGGACATGTTGAAAGGACAAATGATTTATTGAGTCTCATACATAGTGATGTATGTGGACCAATAAGCACACAAGCTAGAGGTGGTTTTCAATACTTTGTTACATTTACTGATGACTTCAGTAGATATGGGTATGTGTACATAATGAAACATAAACAAGAAACCTTTGAAAAGTTCAAAGATTTCAAGAATGAAGTACAAAACCAACTTGGCAAAAGTATCAAAATCCTCCGATCAGATCGAGCAGGAGAATACCTAAGCCAAGAGTTTCATGACTATCTAAAGGAGTGTGGGATAGTCCCACAACTCACACCTCCGTATACTCCATAATGGAATGGTGTATCCGAAAGGAGGAATCAAATTTGTTGGATGAGTCATGCAGATCTTCCGACTTCCTTTTGGGGACATGCTTTAGAAACAACAATATTTATACTGAACCGTGTTCCATCTAAATCAGTTGAAAAGACACCATATGAGATATGGACTAAGAAGCGTCCTAGTATGTCTTTTATGAAGATTTGGGGTTGTGAGGCTTACGTGAGACGTCACGCCTCCAATAAACTTGGACCCAAATCTGATAAGTGTTTATTTGTGGGGTATCCTAAGGAAACGAAAGGATACTATTTCTATTATCCCACCGAGAACAAAGTAGTTGTTGCTCGGGCTGGTGTCTTTCTTGAAAGAGAATTTATTTCGAGAAGAACCATTGGGAGACAAATAGAACTTAGTGAAGTTCAACCACAAGAAAACATTGAATATGATATTGAGATGGAAACAGAGCAGACACCACAAGTTGTTGTGGATGAAATGCTTGCTCAAGAGACACAAGCCCAGCGTAGGTCTGTAAGAGAACACCGTGAGCCACAGAGATATGGATTTCTTGTAACTCAACAAGGTGACTTACTACTTATTGATGAGGATGAGCCGTCATGTTATCAAGAAGATATAATGGGCCCTGATTCTGAGAAATGGCAAGAGGCCATGAAATCTGAGATGGAATCCATGTATGCAAACCAAGTATGGACTTTGGTTGACCCGCCTGAAGGGTAAGACCCATAGGGTACAAATGGATTTTCAAGACAAAGACCGACATGGATGGTATTGTACAAACCTTTAAAGGTCGACTGATTGCTAAAGGTTTCAAACAAATTCATGGTATTGACTATGATGAAACTTTTGCACCAGTTGCCATGGTTAAATCCATTAGGATCTTACTTGTAATAGCTGCATTTCATGATTATGAAATCTGGCAGACGGATGTCAAAACAGCTTTCCTTAATGGAAATTTACTTGAGGATGTGTACATGACACAACCTCAGGGTTTTGTCGATCCAAAGGATGCTGGAAGGATATGCAAGCTACAACGATCCATTTATGGATTGAAGCAAGCTTCTCGGAGTTGGAATCTTCGTTTTGATGATGCAGTCAAAGAGTTCGGTTTCATCAAAAACGTAGATGAACCTTGTGTCTACAAGAAGTCAGTGGGAGCATATTTATTTTCCTAGTATTGTATGTAGATGACATACTTCTCATTGAGAATTATATCCCTGCCTTACAATCTGTAAAGATTTGGCTAGGGAATTGCTTTTCTATGAAAGATTTGCGTGAAGACACCTATGTATTAGGTATCAAGATCTATAGAGATAGATCAAGAAGATTACTTGGCCTAAGTCAAAATACATACATAGACAAAGTGCTAAATCGGTATAGCATGCAAGAATCAAAGAAAGGATTCGTGCCTATGACATATGGGATACATCTCTCGAAGGATCAGTGTCCTTCAAAACCAGATGAGAGACAATGCATGAGTAAGATTCCATAAGCGTCAGCTATTGGATCTATCATGTATGCCATGATATGTACTCGTCCCGATGTCTCGTATGCTCTGAGCATGACGAGCAGATATCAGGTTGATCCAGGTGAATGTCACTGGATTGCTGTCAAGAATATCCTGAAGTACTTGAGAAGAACTAAGGATACATTCTTGATTTATGGAGGTGAGGAAGAGCTTAATGTAATGGGTTACACTGATGCAAGCTTCCAAACCGACAAAGATGATTTCCGATCGCAATCAGGGTATGTGTTTTGCCTAAATGGAGGTGCTGTGAGCTGGAAGAGTTCAAAGCAAGAGACAGTAGCCGATTCTACAACAGAAGCTAAATACATTGCTGCCTCAGATGCAGCAAAGGAGGCTGTTTGGATCAAGAAGTTCATTTATGAACTTGGGGTGATGCCTAGCATACTAGATCCGATTGAACTCTATTGTGACAACAATGGAGCCATCGCCTTGGCTAAGGAACCTAGATCTCACCAAAGATCCAAGCACATACTTTGGCGCTTTCATTTCATTCGAGAAATCGTTGAAAGAGGAGATGTAAAAATATGCAAAGTACCAACTGATGATAATGTATCTGACCCACTGACGAAGCCACTGTCACAGCAGAATCATGATCGTCATACTAGATCTCTAGGCATTAAGTATATGTCTGATTGGTCTTAGTGGAAGTGGGAGATTTGTTGGGATATGCCCTATGAGAACTCATTAGATGATTGTTTATGACATACAATGTATTATGGTTTTATTAATGACAATTCATTATTATATATTATTCGAATATCTGTGAAATATTAATTATTATATAAGTTAATGTCCTTAGAATAATATTGTATTGTTCTTAAAGAATGTCCCTAGTTAAGTATTATCATGAATCGGGATAATGATAATGCATTGAGACTAGTATGTTTTGATTGATGAATGGTTCATAGATATGAGATATCAAATCAACACATGGGTACATGTTAGAGAACACTGTACTGGACAGACCCACCGTGAGAATGCTACATGGATAGTTATATGAGTGTCATAAGCAATTCTCATAGTGATAATATTGTATGTGTAAGGACCCGAGTCCCTTAAGTGCGGATTAAAGGCGATATAGTGCTAAACATGCATCAAAGAATATAAAGTTCGTGTTGATGTTTTGAGCCATTAGGATTACAGACCAAAATAAAATTTCCAAAAGGGATTAATTACATTCCCATCCAATTGAATGTTAATCCTATAGCTTTAGAGTAGAGACTATACAAAAGAATTAGGCCTGCTATGCCAAAAGCACTCCTCACTGGCTCACCGCATCAACCCGCCTTGGCCCGTCCGCCCAAAAGTACCTACAGGAACAACCCCAAAACCATGAGCATGTATATAAATCATATTCACAATAATATGTTTATAATTCAATGCGTAAACCGTAATTACGATCCACTTCCTGTATTTAACACATTTTTAAAGCTCCCTTGGTTGTCCCTGTACCACAATCATAATCAATGGATTACAAAACCAATAATGTATGTCATGACATGCACTCATTCCATGTATACCAATGGCCAGTTCCAGTCTTATTATATCAGTGGCATAATACCCGTCGCGTTTACATGACAGCGGCATTAATACCCCTCGCTTCGACATATTAGCGGCATAATATCCCTCGCATCAATATGACAGCGGCATTATCCTTCGCTTCGACATATTTGCGGCAAATATTCTTCATCGCGACAGCGGCAAGTATTCTTCATCACTGTAATATAATCTCGACTCACAATCATATGCAACCGTAATGCATATCCAATCAAGTATGCAACCATAATGCATATCCAATCATGTATGCAACCATAATGCATATCCAATCATGTATGCAACCATAATGCATAAATAAGACCATGTATGCAACCATAATGCATAACCAATTCAAAGCGTAATAAATACGTTTTACCGTCCGATGCTCATACGTCTCACTACGTACCTTAGTTCCAAAAGTGGAGATATCGTGGACTCTATCTCCTAAGCTGTGTGGCCACCTGGGATGCTACACATTCACACAAATCAATATTAGGAGCCAATAATAGTACATATCAAAAATTCAACAAAAATATCCAAAAATACCATATTTTGCCTTTCGCGATCGATCGCCTGTTACGGGCGATCGATCGCGACCTTACTGTCCGATCCTCAAATTTTATGGCTTTGGCGATCGATCGCCACATTTGGCGCAATCGATCGCCAGCCTTGCCGATCGATCGCCCAAGAGTGGCGATCGATCGCCAAACACTCCAAACGCGCACTGCCAGCGCGCGATCGATCGCCTGGAATGGGCGATCGATCGCCAGTGTCTGTAACCCGAAAATTCCCAATTTTGGCTCCAAAATTCCTTTCCAATCCATACCAACTCTCCTACCTTCAAACCAACAACATCAAACATATAAATACCTTCAAAATACACTTTAACCATCCCAAAAATCCAACATTCAACATAAATAATACCAACCCAAAACAACCCATTTCAAAACCATTCAAAACCAATCCAAATACAATAAAAACATTAGGGAGGTATCCATACCTCTTGGGGACTTCAAAACTCACACTAAATCCCACAAATCAAGTTTTTGGAAGGATTCCTCTTCCTCTTTTAAGCCAAAAACGAAAATGGAAGGGGATGAGGGTTTGGGTGGATGATTTGGGGGAAAATAGAAAGTGATGGGTATAGTGGGGGTTGGGGGGTATTAAGTGGAATTGTTTTAATTAAATTCCACTCCCACAATTGCCATGGTGTATAAAACACCCCAACATGATATTTTAAAAGCATTACACCAAAATGCAACAAAATCCCAATTAAATACATGTTCTACCAAAAATTACCCACCATCACATTTAAATCATTAAAGCACCCAATTACTCAACATGCATAACCTGCACCCTGAAATGCTCTACCGGGTCACTCCTACCATGTGACTAAGCATTTCACCAAGATAATTAATGCCAACACAAATATTAATTATCACCATCAAAAAATCACGTAAATATAATTAATGCCCAATTTGCAATTAATTATTTCGGGGATATCACAATACTCCCCTACTTATAAGATTTCGACCTCGAAATCGCATGCACTTACCCAAATCGAAGCTAAACATAAATCACATACCAGAAAATAGCTCCGGGTAGTGCTGCATCATATGCCGCTCCGTCTCCACGTGGCCTCCTCGACACCCATGCGATCCCACTGAACTTTGACCATTGGTATCACTTTGTTCCGGAGTCTGCGATCAGCCCTATCCAAAATCCTGACTGGCCGTTCCTCGTAGGATATATCAGAATCCAACTGAACCTCGGAAGGCTGCAATACATGCGACGGATCCGGCTCGTACGTCCGCAACATAGATACATGAAACACAACGTGAATACCAGACAACGACGGTGGCAGTGCCAAATGGTAAGCCAAGGTACCGATAAGCTGTAAAATCTCATAAGGTCCCACATACCTCGAAGATAATTTACCACGCATACCAAACCGAACCACACCCCTGAAAGGTGAAATCTTCAAAAAGACTCTGTCTCCCAACTGAAACTCCAACGGTCTCCGCCGTTTAGAGGCCGTATAATTTTTTTTACTCTAGGAAAACCCTAAAACCGAGTGAAAAATTCTTACGGCTATTTGAAAACTCATAATTAGAATCTGTCAAAGACAATATGTTACATTTACGATGACTTTTGACTTTCAGAAATCAGCCCGAGATGACATCATAGAGGCCGTATAATTTTTTTTCTTGGAAAACCCTAAAACCGAGTGAAAAATTCTTACGGCTTTTTGAAAACTCAAAATTGGATTCTGCCAAAGCTAATATGTTACATTTACACCGTTTTGACTTTTGACTTTCAGAAATTAGCCTAGTCTAACATCATAGAGGCCGTATAATTTTTTTTATTCTAGGAAAACCCTAAAACTGAGTGAACAATTCTTACGGCTTTTTGAAAAATCAAAATTTGATTCTGCCAAAGCCAATATGTTACATTTACACCGTTACCACTTTTGACTTTCAGAAATCAGCCCGGGCTAACATCAGAGAGGCCGTATAATTTTTTTCTTCTAGGAAAACCCTAAAACCGAGTGAAAAATTCTTACGGCTTTTTGAAAACTCAAAATTGGAATCCGCCAAAGCCAATATGTTACATTTAAACCGTTATGACTTTTGACTTTCAGAAATCAGAGGTCGTAAAATTTAATTTCTTCTTGGAAAATCATAAAACCAATCGAAAAATTCTAACTCCTTTTTGAAAACTCAAAATTGGAATCTGCCAAAGCCAATATGTTACATTTACACCGTTATGACTTTTGACTTTCAGAAATCAGCCAGGTTTGACATCATAGGGGCCGCTTAATTTTTTTCTTCTGGGAAAACTCTAAAACCGAGTGAAAAATTCTTACGGCTTTTTGAACACTCAAAATTGGAATCTGCCAAAGCCAATATGTTACATTTACAAAGTTATGACTTTTGAGTTTTAGAAATCAGCCTGGGCTGACATCAGAGAGGCCGTATAATTTTTTTTCTTCTAGGAAAACTCTAAAACCGAATGAAAAATTCTTTCGTCTTTTTGAACACTCAAAATTGGAATCTGCCAAAGCCAATATGTTACATTTACACCGTTATGAATTTTGAGTTTTAGAAATCAGCCCGGGCTGACATCAGAGAGGTCATATAATTTTTTTTCTTCTATGAAAACCCTAAAACCGAGTGAAAAATTCTTACGCCTTTTTGAAAACTCAAAATTGGAATCTGCCTAAGCCAATATCTTACATTTACACAGTTATGACTTTTGACTTTCATCAGCCCGGTCTGACATCATAGAGGACGTATAATTTTTTTTATTCAAGAAAAACCCTAAAACAGAGTGAAAAATTCTTACGGCTTTTTGAAAACTCAAAATTGGAATCTGCCAAAGCCAATATGTTACATTTACACAGTTATGACTTTTGACTTTCAGAAATCATCCCGGGCTGACAACAGAGAGGCCGTATAATTTTTTTTCTTCTTGGAAAACCCTAAAACCGAGTGAAAATTTCTTACGGCTTTTTGAAAACTCAAAATTGGAATCTGCCAAAGCCAATATGTTACATTTACACCGTTATGACTTTTGACTTTCAGAAATCAGACAGAGCTGACATCATAGAGGTCGTATAATTTTATTTCTTCTTGGAAAATCATAAAACCTTTCGAAAAATTCTTACGCCTTTTTGAAAACTCAAAATTGGAATCTGCAAAAGCCAATTTGTTACATTCACCACGTTATGACTTCTGACTTTAAGAAATCTGCCCGATCTGACATCATAGGGGCCGTATAATTTTTTTTAACCATAAAACGATTGGAAAAATCTTACGGCTTTTTGAAAATTAAAATTTGTATTCTGCCAAAGCCAATATGTTACATTTACACCGTTACGACTTTTGACTTTCAGAAATCAGCCCGGGCTGACTTTCGAGAGGCCGTATAATTTTTTTTCTTCTTGGAAAACCCTAAAACCGTGTGAAAAATTCTTACATTTTTTTGAAAACTCAAAATTGGAATCCGCCACAGCTAATATGTTACATTTACACTGTTATGACTTTTGACTTTCTGAAATCAGCCCGAGCTGACATCATAGAGGTCGTATAAGTTTTTTTCTTCTTGGAAAATAATAAAACCTATAGAAAAATTCTTACGCCTTTTTGAAAACTCAAAATTGGAATCTGCCAAAGCCAATATGTTACATTTACACCGTTATGACTTTGACTTTCAGAAATCAGCCAGCTTTGACATCATAGGGGCCGCATAATTTTTTTCTTCTGGGAAAACTCAAAAACCGAGTGAAAATTTTTTACGGCTTTTTGAACACTCAAAATTGGAATCTGCCAAAGCCAATATGTTACATTTACAACGTTATGACTTTTGAGTTTTAGAAATCAGCCTGGGCTGACATCAGAGAGGCCGTATAATTTTTTTTCTTCTAGGAAAACCCTAAAACCGAATGAAAAATTCTTTCGTCTTTTTGAACACTCAAAATTGGAATCTGCCAAAGCCAATATGTTACATTTACACCGTTAGGAATTTTGAGTTTTAGAAATCAGCCCGGGCTGACATCAGAGAGGCCATATAATTTTTTTTCTTCTATGAAAACCCTAAAACCGAGTGAAAAATTCTTACGCCTTTTTGAAAACTCAAAATTGGAATCTGCCTAAGCCAATATCTTACATTTACACAGTTATGACTTTTGACTTTCATCAGCCCGGTCTGACATCATAGAGGCCGTATAATTTTTTTTATTCAAGAAAAACCCTAAAATA
>CAJQUN010001035.1:0-120788 GCA_907163345.1 Haberlea rhodopensis
ATGAATCAGCTGTCCACGCGAAGATAAGAGAAAGTTCTACACTGTGTATATGGACACATTTCCAAAACATGGCTCGACATATAGTAATTGGAGGAGAAAGGAGCAACATGTGTCTTGGATTCTGGGTTTTTTTCTCTTTTCTTCAACTTTATTCATTTCTTCATCATTTTAGCTTGATTTTTCACCTTTCCCTATATTTCAACATGATTCACCTGAAATAGAGAAATATATACCATAAACCGTAAGATATTCCAAGAATCAACACGAAAACATGTACATATCATAGCCTAAAAACGCGTAATATTCAACCCTATCATGCTCCTTATAGGATGGCACCTGCGGAGTTAAGGGAATTGAAAATAGTTCAAGGAACTCCTTGACAAAGGATATATACGCCCTAGCATATCGCCTTGGGGCGCACAAGTTCCTTGTGAAAAGAAGGAATGTTCGATGCATTTGTGCATCGATTACCGGCAACTGAATAAGGCCACAGTGAAGAACAAGTATCCTCTCCCAAGGATCAACGATTTATTGATCAGTTGCAGGGTACTAAGCTTTATAGCAAGATTGACTTGAGGTCAGGTTACCACCAGATTCGGGTCAGAGAGGAGGATGTTCAGAAGACAGCTCCGGACTCGGTATGGGCACTACGAGTTCCTAGTTATGCCGTTTGGTGTAACGAACGCCACAGCTGTCTTTATGAGTTTGATGAACCGGGTGTTCCAGCCTTATCTTGACCAATTTTCATAGTATTTATTGATGACATACTCATCTACTCTCAGAGTGAGGAGGAGCACGTGAGGCACTTGCGGACGGTGCTCCAGATTCTCAGAGATAATCAGTTATTTGCCAAGCTCAGCAAGTGTGAGTTTTGGTTGAGCAGCGTGGTGTTTCTCAAGCATGTTATATCTAGTAGTGGGATATCGGTGGATCCAGGAAGATTGAGGTTGTGATGGAGTGGGTTGTACCCACTTCTGTGCCCGAAATACGGAGCTTTCTTGTGTTGGCCGGATATTATCGACGCTTCGTCGAGGGATTTTCAAAGATCGCTAAGCCGTTGACACAGTTGACCCAAAAGGGAGTACCATTCTTTTGGTCTGATGCTTGTGAGGAGAGCTTCCAAGAGTTGAAACATCGGTTTGTTGACGGCGCCTGTGTTAGTGATTCCTACGGAGAACACGAGATTTGTTCTTTATACCGATGCATCACTTCAGGGCCTTGGGTGTGTATTGATGCAAGATAAGCATGTGGTAGCGTATGCATCGAGGCAGTTGAAGCCGCATGAGACTAGATATCCAGTCCACGACTTGGAGTTGGCAGCTATTATTTTCGCCTTGAAGATCTGGAGGCATTATTTGTATGGTACGTCGTTTACCATTTACACAGACCACGAGAGACTGATGTTCTTATTTACTTAGGCGGAACTGAATATGAGACAAAGGAGATGGATGGATTTACTCAAAGATTATGATTGTGAAATAGAGTACCATCCTGGAAAGAGCAAACTTGACAGCAGACGCCTTGAGTCGAAAGGTGAAGAGTACTCCTGAAGTTGCCATGTTTTATCGGCGATGATGACTTCTTACTGCCATCTGGGCTATGATTTTGATGTTGATGCATCACCGGTACGGGTATCGACTTTGTTGGCAGAGCCGGACATTTATGAGATTATCAGAAGAACCCAGAAAACGGATGATGAGGTTAAGAGATGGTCATCATTAGTACTTCAGGGTCATCCCTCAACAATTCAGAGTGGCTGAGGATGGTTCTTTGAGGCTCGGTAACCGTTGGGTAGTTCCGAGATACTGTCGGAGTTGCTTAGAGGGATCTTGGAGCGAGCTCATAGTAGAGCAAGCTTAGTATCCACCCATGCGGGAAGAAAGGAAGAATGTATAAGGATCTTGTGATCAGTTCTGGTGGAAAAGAATGAAGCGTGATGTCATCGCTTTCGTTAAGAGGTTGCTTGATCTACCAGAAGGTTAAGGCAGAGTGAGAGACCTGGTGGTGAGTTGAAGATCTTAGAGATACCGAAATGGAAGTGGGAACACATATCCATGGACTTTGTGACCCACTTGCCGAGGACTGCTTTGGGTTTTGATGCCATTTGGGTGATTGTAGACAGTCTGACCAAAGTGGCTCACTTCATTCCCTATGGTATGACCTTCACCTATTTGAGAATGGCTCAGTCATATGTTTGAGATATAGTAAGATTGCACGGGATCCCTATTTCTATAGTGTCGGATCAAGATCCACCATTCACATCTCATTTTTGGGAGGGTCTTCAATCGGCCTTGGGGACTGAGGTAAGGTTGAGCACTGCATATCATCCCCAAACGGATGCCAGACCGAGCGTACTATCCGAACGCTCGAGGACATGTTGAGGGCATTGGTATTGGGTTTGATACTTCATGGCAGGATTCAGTGGCCTTGGTATAGTTCTCATATAACAATAGCTACCAGGCAAGCATTCAGAAGGCTCCTTTTGAGGCCTTTATGGCAGATGATGGAGATCACCCCTTATATTGGGACGACTTCGACCGTAAATCGGTTGGAGGACCAGAACTAATTTGGGAAATGAAAGAGGAGGTAAAAGTGGTAAGGCAAAAATGAAAGCAGCCAGGACAGACAGGCGGCTTATGCTAATAAACGGCGGCGACCGTTAGAATTTCAGTTGGGAGATAAGGTCTTTTTGAAGATCTCACCTTTCAGAGGTGGTTTGTGCGATTTGGAATGCGCGGGAAACTGTCTCTGAGATATGTTGGGTCGTACGAGATCTTGCCAGCGCATTGGCACCTTAGCTTACCGACTGGCCTTGCCACCTTCTTTGTCTAGTATACATGATGTGTTCCATGTGTCTATGTTACGGAAGTATGAGCCGGATCTGTCACATGTGTTGCAGCCTTCTGAAGTTCAGTTTGAATCCGATGTATCTTATGTGGAACGGCCTGTTAGAATTCTGGATCGGGCAGATCGCAGACTCCGGAACAAGGTGATACCTATGATTAAAGTTCAGTGGGATCGCAGGGTGATCGCTTTTATTTTAAACAATTAATTCCAATCTAGCGATTTTAGACCGCAAGTGCACGGTGTCAAGTTTTAGTATAGATAGGAAGATACGGATTGTCGAACCCACAGGGACTAACAAGCAAGTACCAAATAAGATGTCTTTTAACTATATTTAACCTACGATAATTAATTTATAATTAACGACCAATTAATTAAAATAAACTACTAATCCAACCAAGTCAATAAAAGTAAACGAGAAAAATCCACTAGAGAAGATTATCGAGACTTTGGCTCACCAATGCAATTCCCTACAATTCTCGATTGAATATTCAAATATTTCTGAGGTGAACGAGTTCTCCCAATTTATCTAATACACTATCTCGAGCTATATTAAACCTAACACCGAATTGCAGTAAGTAACTCTCGTTCACTTATTTAACAATTCAATGTTGCATAAGATCCATGAAAACTCCTAGCTTTCAATTACTAGATATCTATGGCTATCACGCATGTATTTGACGTCATCTCTCGATCTCGGTCTGAAATCCATGGTATGAGTTATTAATTCAGTATCATAAAATCATCTCTCGATCTCAATTACGTTACTAACATCATTCAAATGTGATCAATCCTCTAAAAGCATGAAGAACATAAACATATGCAAAGAACTATAAGAATTCAATCATTAAATCATCAAATCGAAGGTTCATAACAAAGGATTCGCCTAGCCTCGATAAATAAACTTAGTTCATACTCATAAATAAATACCTATACTCAAACATGTCTTGCAACAATCCAAGCATGATAAAATCAAAACAAAACAAAACTAAAGTTTAAAAGTAAGAATAACTTCCAGCGTCGACTCCGATTGTATATCCTCGCTCCTTCTCTTGCTTCCTTCTCGATCGTCTCTTAAATCGACTTGTTGGGTTGTTCCAATTCCTAGGATGAATAGGTGAAGATGGATGAAGGTGATATGGAGTATGGAGGTGTGGAGGCTATTCCTAGGGTTCAAAATCTGATATGGGTTGTAATTTTCGTGTATAATATATAGGGGAAAGAATTATGGTCTTCCATTTTGCACACAAACTCTATAAGAAAGTTATTTTTTCTGAAAATTCCTTCCGCCGATCGATCGGGACAAAGCGGCCGATCGATCGAGCTTCACAGTAAGAATTTCGTGGCTTTTTCAGCCTTGCTCGATCGATCGGCAATGCTTGCTCGATCGATCGAGACAACTCGCGATCGATCGCCTCGACACAGCGATCGATCGCCAGCAGTCAAATTTTGGGAAAATGATTTTATGATGGATTTTTGGTATTGGGCTATTATTTGGCTTCTAATATTGGTTTGTGTGATTGTGTAGAACCCTCCTAGGTGGCGACACAGCCAAGGAGGTGAAGTCATACCAAATCCCACTTTTGGAAGAAAGATACGTAGTGAGACGTACCAGCAATTGGTGATGAGATTATGTTATTTGGGTTTATGCATTGTGCATTATTATGCATTTGGGAATGATTGATATTCCGGTGGTTGTTATATTCGAGCGTTGGATGTAGTACTTGCCGCTGTCATATGAAGCGATGGAATTATGATGTTTGCCGCTGTCATGTCGAAGCGATGCTCAACCCGAGCCAAAAATGACTTGCCGGCACTCACGTTGGTACTCCCAACAGAATTGAGCTGTCCCAGCACAAGTCCCTTAACATTTGACGTATAAACGTCCCCGTGAGGTATTCACTACCTCAAACCTCATGCGACATAGTGACTACTAGAGTCCACTATTACCCTCATCGTATCATCATACGATTCACCAAGCTCGGTTCCAGCGAGCAGTGTAATGGCTACAACGAGCACACTATATCATTGCAACAATACATGGCTAGCAATACGCTGCTCCCATAGGCTTGTACCAAACCTATCAACATGCCATACGTTCCATCCTGGTATGCCATATCGTACAAACCATTAGAGTAGTGGGTCATCACCCAAAATTTCTATAAAACACTAAAGCATAATGGACATCCCGGTGTCCTTGCACAACCACGATGCAATCCTAATCCATTAGGACTTATTCCACACCCTCTGGGTGGGTGTGACCATGTCTACCACACATCACAATGACAAACCGAGTAGTTTTTTTAATGACTACTCTTACCACCAATCACTTGGCCCTAGCCATTCCAGCAAGTATACCAAAAGGTATCACTACTCGAAAAATATTTACCTCTATTACATGATGCGGTACACTCACCGGTACAATGCATCCAATAATCCATCGAGCAAACCTGCTCGGCGTAATAGTCTCGTCAACCGGTGATGGTATGTGTCAACATATGACATCCAACATAACATCGTCAACTCGTGACGGTACATGTCAACACCTGACATTCACAAAATCACCGTCAACCATGTGACAGTATATGTCGATGTACGACATCCATAATCTCATCGTCGAACACATGACGGTATATTACAACCTATGGTAACCATAATAATGCTAATAAAAAAGTAATACACCATACCTCATCGCTAACAAGATAGCGGCATACCTGTATCCATCGTCCACCAGTGGTACACAATCAGCACCCATCGCTCGTAGGTGGTGTAATCTTGTGTCACGTACATAGCGTTACAACCCATCGCTATAGAATCGGCGACATGATCCCTCGCCATAAAGTCAGCGGCATAAAACATCGCTATAGATATCCGGCGGTATGAACCATCACCGTAGATGTAGCGGAATGACCCATCGCTATATAATACCCGACGGCATAAACCATCGCCAATAGATGTAGCAGAATGACCCGTCGCTATATGATACCCGGCGGCATAAACCATCGCCAATAGAATAGCGGGATAAACCATCTCTATGAATACCCGGCGGCATAAACCATCGTCAATAGAATAGCAGAATGAACCATCGCTATGAATACCCGGCGGCATAAACCATCGTCAATAGAATAGCGGAATGTACCATCGCTATGAATACCCGGCGGCATAAACTATCGCCAATAAAATAGCGGAATGAACCATCGCTATGAATACCCGACGGCATAAACCATCGCCAATAGAATAGCAGAATGAACCATCGCTATGTATACCCGGCGGCATAAACCATCGCCAATAAACTAGCGTCATGATATCCCTCGCTATACAGCGGCAAATATCCCTCTTCGCTACTTCTCTTCGACATACCAACGGCATAATATCCATCGTTTAAGCAGCAAATATCCTCCATCGCTATCATATGACAGCGGAAAGCTCATCGCTATGCCATATTAGCGGTATAATATCCCTCGCTTAAGCGAAAAATATTCTTCATCGCGATGGTATGAAAGCGGCGCCACTACTCCTCGTTTTATCATGACAGCGGGAATACCCCTCGCTTCGACATATTAGCGGCATAATATCCCACGCAATAGTAATATGACAGTGGAATTATCCTTCGCTTCGACATATTTGCGGCAAATATTCTTCATCGCTATAATATGACAGCGGCAAGTATTCACATCGCTACGCCATGCATGCAACCATAATGCATAATCCGTATCCCAATAAACATCGCCATGAGTGTATTTAATGCACCTCGCTTCAAATGTGACATGCAAAATTTTACCATCGCTTCAACATTTAGCGGCAAAGCATTAAAATCATCACTCTAATATATATGCAACCGTAATGCATAATCCATGTCTCATATGACCCTGCAACCACCATGGTTAGCAACAATGTTAGGATCGGGGTAGTGTTTAGAAGGGGGGGGTTGAATAAACACTAGATATAATTTCGATTTCTTTTCCGGTTAACTGTAAACTGTTAAGTGTTACAGTTGCTTCTCAATAACAGGCAAGTCAGTAGACACTTATTATAGTGCGGAAGACGTCTACCAAACTTGTGAGGAATAAAACTGAAGTAATAAAGCAGTAAACGAATAACACGAGAGTTGTTTCTGGAAGTTCGAAGCACAACGCTTCTACGTCTCCCCTTCTTCCTTTGCAGGAAGGATTCACTAGAAGACTTGGTTTACACTTTACAGTATACAACCTCCTTAGGCACTAACACACTTGGCCTAAACTCCTAGCAATCACACTCTTCTTATCTTTTGGATACAAGTGATTTTACAACACTCTCTACAGAATAAAACTTTCTAGCTTTGAGAGTTTCTGAGCAGCAGACTTTAATTGAAAATAATCTGTCACAGATTCAGTTTTGCGGTTTTTCTGCTCTTTGCTGAACGTTTGAAATATCAGTCGTATAGCTTTCTTGCTTTGAAGTATTTCTCTTTGTTTGAAAGTTGCTCAGCACTTCTTCATTCTCTGTTTGGACGTATTTATAGGTTGTGTTGTCCAACGGTAGCCTTTTTGTATATGGAATGGATTGGCTTTCCAAATACCTGTTGTCTTCTTTCCTATTTTGGAAAACAACGGCTCTTTTCACTCTGACGGTAATGGTGGCGGAGATATAGCAGGGTGCGCCGCTCTGTTGTACCTTTGTCAGAGAATGTTGTACTTACTTTGTCTTGTTGCTTAGACTTCTGCTGGTTTCTTTGTTTAACTGGTCGTTCATCCTCTTAAGACCAGTTGATGTCCTTGTTCAGTGAGAGACTTTGCAGTTGATAGTTATCCAGTTTATATCTTCACCCGGTTGATGTCTTCATCCGGTTGATGTCTTTACTAGTTGATAACTTGTCCGGTTGGTGTCTATCCAGTTGATGTCTTCATCCGGTTGATGACTTTATCCGGTTGATGACTTTATTCAGTTGATGTCTTCATCCGGTTGATGACTTTATCCGGTTGATGTCTCTATCCAGTTGATGTCTTCATCCGGTTGATGACTTTATCCGGTTGATGACTTTATCCGGTTGATGTCTCTATCCAGTTGATGACTTCATCCGGTTGATGACTTTATCCGGTTGATGACTTTATCCGGTTGATGTCTCTATCCAGTTGATGACTTTATCCGGTTGATGACTTTATCCGGTTGATGACTTTATCCGGTTGATGTCTCTATCCAGTTGATGACTTCATCCGGTTGATGACTTTATCCGGTTGATGTCTCTATCCAGTTGATGTCTCTATCCAGTTGATGTCTTCATCCGGTTGATGTCTTTAGCACCCGGTTGATCTTTAATATCCAGTAGGTGTTTGTAATCACCAAAACTTAGAAATCGTTTTCCCAACAATTTCCCCCTTTTTGGTGATGACAAAACTAAGCAGTAATCGATTTCCTACTAGAGTAAATAAGGTAAAAGTCCTGAAAATGCTTGAAGACATCATGAAAAAGAAATTTTCATTAAATATAAGCAGATTACAAGTTGTAATCAAACTGGACAATTGAGAGAAATTCATCTTTATATAAGATGAATTCTTACACTTTGAATAGAGTCTAAGACAAGTCTAGTTTTACATAAAATAGATGATACATGACAAATTTCTCTTTAATTAAACAAAGTAGACCGGAGGGCTTCGATTCACTTAGTTGCGGAGAGGAAGAGCTCGATCCACCTTGTTTCAGAGAGAATGTCGGGAAGAGGAAGAGTCATATGAATATTCATCAGGCAGCTCCTTTAATTTTTATGGAATCACCTAATGAAAATATTCTATCTCTATCTTCCCCCTTTTTGTCATCAGCACCCAGGCATCTGCTGTTAGTAGTTCCTGACTGATGAGGAGCACCAGAACAGGATTAACGCGCTGAAGCTTATCAGAGCTGGGTTAGATAAGTAATCAACCCATGAGGGGTTGATTTAGATAAGTAATAAACCCATGAAGCAGGAAAGGATCTAACAGAAAACCAGGGAATGAAAAATAACTTAAAAGTAAGCATGATGAGTGAATGTGTGTTATGTGATCAAACAAGAACCTCTATTTATAGGAAAAACAAGGTAGCAATAAATGTGAATGCATTTATGTTAAATAGTGAATACAGAGAGACAGTCAATTTAACACAGTAAGTAAATAGGAGTAAGTAAGAGTGAGTCAGAAAGTGATACTATTTGCGCCCTAACCAATGTTTGGTATAGTCGCGTTTTTCGGTAGGCGGTTGGCGCGGACTTCGAGATCTTTGTTGAGCAGTGGGTCTTGACTGAGGGAGTGCTCCAGTTGCAGGGGATGAATGAGCAGCTGAACTTGACGCTCTCTGAGAAGAGGGAGCAGTTCGACTGGGTTCAGGCAGCCTGCGGATAATTTTAGGAGCAGCAGGCAGACTGTTGCAGATATCTTGAATTTGAGATGCAAACGCTGCTTGCATGGTGGCCAATTGATCAGTCAAAATCTTTTTGGTGTCGTCAATCTTTTCTCCAAGAGCCATTGAGGTGGCAGTATGAAGAGATTCATTGTTCTGATTGATCTGAAGACGCGCCTGGCCAATATGAGAAACTGCTTCTGCAACCGCATTCTCAGCAAAGGTTTGAAGTCTAGTGACAGTAGTAGTTAAACTACTTAGGTCAGCGTAGACTTGCTGAAATTTAGAGTCTGTTTGCTGCTGAAGAGTTCCTAAAACAAGTGTTGCAGCTCTCTCTTCCTGCTTAAGCTTGTGAACATCATGGGTCAGTGCTGTAATAGCGGTGGAGAGATGAGCTAGCTGGGCAGCGATGTTTGGTGGCTCGTCCAGAGGGTTTGTGAAGACAAAGAAACCCTCGGATAGTTCCTGATCCATGGACGGATCGCCGGCAAGCATCGGGATATCAGCAGCAGGGGCAAACGCAGTTGGAGGAGCAATGACGACTGCAGTGGATGGCAAAATAGTAGCGTCAACATGAGGGGCCGCAGTTGAAGCGGAGATAGCTATATCCATAGTTCCAGTTTCTTCCACATGCTGAGCATCCAGTTCAGCATTGTCTTGATCAATCTCAGCAGCAGACGCTTGAGTATGATCATTGGAATGAGAGGATTCACTTGGTTCATTATTTGCAGAGGAGATGGTGACCAGCTGAACCACATTCTGAATAACTGAATCGACATTGGTGTGATCAACAGTCATTTGGTGGGGCTGTTGATCATGTGGAGAGCTGGGAGCAGAGGATGCTGCCTCCAAAGTTGTTGGTGTGGCGTCTGCTCCAGTAGGAGAGGTCTCCAAAGCAGTAGAAGTAAGCTCCACAGTAGGAGGGACAACCTCTAAATTTGCAATAGCCATTGGTAGATCTGGCTGATCAGGGCTTGCAATAATTTCAGAAGAGGAGCATGTATGAATCCCAGTGGATATGCGAAGATCATGAAGAGCAAGCTCAGCCATTTCCAGCTTGAGGCCTAGAGCGTTTAGAACTGCTCGATCATGATTCGCTGTTCTTGAATGGCCATCAAACATTTGAACGCGGGATGTAACAAGATCTTGGAGTCCACCCACATAGTTCATAATCCTAAAGACATCACGCAGCTTCAAACTTTTCTCAGGTTCGGGGATTTGAAGATAGGTCAGGATTTTGTTTTCATCTTGCTTTGCCTGAGCCAGAATTGGATCGATATCATCAAAGCGAACCTGTACTCGAGCCTTTACCCAACGATCAAAAATCTCCAGTTGGGATTCCAGTTGGGCGTTAACGGCATCCATGACCATTTGAATCTCGAATGGATACTGGAGCAATAAGAGATTTTCCTTTGTCAGCTGGAGTGGCCTTGGGATGACAGTAAGGACACGTAGACTTGGGTGTCCTGAAGCTGATGGAGCCTGGAGCCTGCTGAGAGCTCACCTGAACTGAAGGAGTGTCTATTAAGGGAGCAGACACCATGGCTAATACAGCAGTGGGTTCCCCAGTTGAAGGGATGACAGGGCTGGGTTCTCTGTCAGAAATAACACCTGTAGGTCCGGCAGAGGAAATAGTGTCAGATGTGGCAGTGTCTCTCTGACGGGCAACTATAGGAGCAATTTTTCTGGTCCTTGGCTTCTTAGGAGGAGGAGGAGGAGGAGGAGACTCAGCGGATTCAGAGACAGTCTGTTCCGAGTCACTAATGACTTGAGTTAAACGGCGCTTTGTGGCTCCACCTTCTCTGCCACTTCGTTGGCGATGAAGCTGAAGGTACTTGTGAGTGATGAGTCTCCCTGGATGAAGATGAGAGAGAGCTCCTGTCTTGATGTGTTTGCTCTCAAATAGACTGCTTAGAGGGAGAGCAAAACCGGATTGACCTTTGCCAGATACGACGAGACTAGTCAGTATTTGAAATAGTACAGCTGACCAGTTGATCTCCAACCCTTTGCATATGGCGCTCATGACGTCAAACTTCTCAGGGGTAATTATATCAAATGATCCTGCCTTACAGAGGATCCCCTTTGAGATGATGTCTGCCAGTTGTCGATAGTGGCTCTTCATTAAAACCTTCCTGAAGGGAGGTCGTTGAATACGATGGTCAGAGTCCGACACTGTGAGCCGCATCTCTTCTCTCAGGTCTGCCGGAATAGTCGAAAAGTCAGAGAGTCCAGTGGAGGGTAGGCACAGGTGAGTGGCAAACTCTGGTTGAGTGATGGTGACTGACTGCCCAGAGATGGATGCCACAACGGTGTCATCCACAACAGTTGCTGTGGCAAAGAATTCTTGTAGTTCATCCTGGTAAAATGAGGGAGCCTGGCTTAGGATCACTAATAGCCCTGAGGAATCCAGCTTTTGAATCAAATCCTTTGTTTCCTCATCAGATGAAGTGTATATGGAGTTAAAGTCGACGTGAACAGCATTTGTGATAAAACTTGGTTGAACAGTCTTCGTCATTTTGAATGATTTAGGTGAAGAAGCAGCAGCAATCTGTTAAAGGAAATTTTCTGAAAGAAACGATTTCAGCAGTAAGATGTTTGGAGAAGATGAAGAGGAGAAAAACTAAAGGCGGTGAAAAAGGAAGTATATGTAACGTCGTACTGTAGATGAGCGGACACATGTATACGTGGCAATCATCTAACGATTAGAAAGATTTTAACCAAAAATTAAAAGGACAGGATTTAGGCGGGAGTGAAATAATTTATTTTACACAAAAGTAATTTTGAATTCCGACGTTCATTAGGTTAATTAGTATCGAGGGTTATTTTTGTCAAAGCTTATTTGGTAACATCAACTGGTATGTGGGGTTCGACTGGTAGGAAAACATCTACTGGATGCAGAGTCCTACTGGTACGAATACTCCCACTGCAGTTGACCATTGTATTACCAGCTTAGCTTAAATAACCATGATAAAATTAAAACAGAAATTCCCCCTAAATAGATGCAATTAAACTAACAAATTCCCCCTGAATCCATTACCCAATCAAAATAATCAAGAAGTAATTTCAATTAAACCAAGAATATTTCGAAAGTAAGAAAACTTAGCGTCCGGTAGGGGTTTTGTGAAGATGTCTGCTGCCTGTTGTTCTGTGGAAATGTACTCCAGCCGTATTTCCTTCTTCATAACATGATCTCTGATGAAATGATGACGAATGTCAATATGTTTAGTACGAGTATGAAGAACTGGATTGTATGTAATGGCAATGGCAGACGTATTGTCACAGAAAATAGGAGCCTCTGTGGACTCAATTCCATAGTCTCTGAGTTGTTGCTGAATCCAGAGCAGTTGGGCACAGCAGCTTCCAGCAGCAAGGTACTCTGCCTCTGCAGTGGAGGTTGCGATGGATGTCTGTTTCTTGCATCCCCATGATATTAATCGATCACCAAGAAATTGACAATATCCACTGGTGCTTTTCCTGTCAATTTTACATCCAGCATAGTCAGCATCTGAGTATCCAATGAGATTAAAGGTTGAGTCTCTTGGATACCATAGACCAACATTCTCGGTTCCTTTTAAGTATTTTAGGATCCTCTTGACAGCAGTGAAGTGCGACTGCTTGGGATTTGCTTGAAACCGGGCGCACATACATACTGCAAACATAATATCGGGTCTGCTGGCTGTCAAGTATAGTAAAGATCCGATCATGCCTCGATACATTGTAACTTCGACTGGTATTCCTGAATTATCCAAGTCGAGTTTGGCAGATGAGCTCATTGGTGTAGCAGCAGCTGAGCTGGTACTCATTCCATATTTCTTCAGTAGCTCTTTGGTGTACTTGGACTGATTTATCAGAATTCCTTCACTAGATTGCTTGACTTGCAATCCTAAGAAAAATGATAACTCTCCCATCATGCTCATCTCAAATTGTTCCTGCATGATTTTAGAAAATCTTTCGCATAGTTTTGGGTTAGTACTCCCGAAGATAATATCATCAACATATATTTGAACTAGCAACGTATGATCTCCCTTTGTAAATTTAAAAAGGGTCTTGTCCACCGTGCCAATAACAAAGTTGTGCTCTGTCAAATATTTTGATAAAGTTTCATACCAGGCACGGGGAGCTTGCTTTAGACCATACAGAGCTTTATTCAGTCGGAAAACATGAGATGGCTGCTGATGGTTTTCAAATCCAGGAGGTTGTTCAACATAAACTTCTTCCTGGAGTTTGCCGTTAAGAAATGCACTCTTAACATCCATCTGATAGACTTTAAAGTCTTTAAATGCAGCAAATGCAAGAAATATGCGAATTGCTTCTAATCGTGCTACAGGGGCAAAGGTTTCATCGAAATCAATGCCTTCTTCCTGTCTGTAGCCCTGTGCAACTAATCTTGCTTTATTTCTAATTACTGTTCCATTTTCGTCTAATTTATTTCTAAATACCCATTTGGTGCCAATTACAGTGTGATGCTGTGGTCGTGGTACTAGATACCATACTCTGTTTCGCTCAAACTGGTTTAGTTCTTCCTGCATTGCTTCTACCCAACTTGGGTCTAATATAGCTTCATCAATCTTCTTAGGTTCTATATGAGATATGAATGCAGCATGAAGAAATTCGTTAATCATTTGTCCTCTGGTGCGTAGAGGAGCAAGAGGGTTACCGATGACCT
This sequence comes from Haberlea rhodopensis, assembly GCA_907163345.1. Taxonomy (NCBI): domain Eukaryota; kingdom Viridiplantae; phylum Streptophyta; class Magnoliopsida; order Lamiales; family Gesneriaceae; genus Haberlea; species Haberlea rhodopensis. Next base: position 13,859 of record CAJQUN010001035.1, read on the forward strand.
GCTCGGGTGGATGATCCTTCTTCCACCGGAGCGAAGGTCCTAGTGGGTTGAGTTCTTCAGTTGACTGGATGTGGGTAGGTAAATCAGAGATTCTGATTGACCCATCTTTCTCATTGGTTCCTTCAACTGCAGTAGAGGTGGATGCCACTGTTTCATTGATGGCTGGCTGCAGTGCTTGTTGGCCTGCAGACTCCTCTGCTTGAGCTTCAGGGATTTCTGGTTCTAAGGAGCAGTCAGCCCTGCTTCTGTAATCAATCTCATCATCAACATTTTCGTCAATATAAGTGCTTTCCAGTCGATTACTCAAGTTGTTTATTTGTATATCGGATAGTGTACAGTCAGTAGGTTCATCAAATTTTACATGCACTGATTCTTCTACATTAAGAGTTCTATTATTAAATACTCTGAATGCCTTACTAACTGTAGAATAGCCAAGAAATATTCCAGCATCAGATTTGGCATCAAAGGCGGTGAGATGAGTCTTTCCATTGTTGTGAATAAAACATTTGCAACCAAACACATGGAAATAAGAAATATTTGGCTTACTGCCATTCCAGATCTCATAAGGGGTTTTATTTGCTCGCTTATTAATCATCGATCTGTTCTGCGTATAACATGCTGTGTTGACAGCTTCTGCCCAAAATTTCTGCGATATTTCTGATTCCGCGAGCATAGTTCGCGCAGCTTCTTTCAAAGTGCGGTTCCTACGCTCAGCAACTCCATTTTGTTGAGGAGTTCTAGCTGCAGAGTATTCGTGTTTAATGCCAAGGTCATCTAGATATGATTCGAGTGATTGATTGGTGAACTCAGTACCTTTATCACTGCGAATTTTATCTATCCCACACGATTTCTCATTTTGGAGTCTTTTCAGTAATTTGATCAGCTTTGGAGTAGCCTGATCTTTACCACTTAGGAACAAGACCCACGTGAAACGAGTGTAATCGTCTATTAACACTAGGGTGTACTTCATTCCCCCTAGACTTGTTACTGGTATAGGACCAAACAGATCCATATGCAGCAACTCTAGGCACCGAGAAGAAGATTTACTCCCTTTGTTCTTAAAGGAGGATCTGATTTGCTTACCGAGTTGGCATGCTGCACAGATCTTGTCCTTTGAGAACTCAATTTGGGGCAGTCCAACAACTAGATCAAGTTTACGCAGACTAGCAATAGTTTTAAAATTTAAGTGACTCAACCGTTTGTGCCAAAGCCAATTTTTGGAAGAATTCTGGGCAGCTAAGCAAGTAAAGGAAGTAGGCTGATTAAGATTCCAATCAATTTTATATGTGTTATCATGCCTTCTTCCTATAAGTAATACATTGCCATCAGTAGATTTAATTATGCATGAATGCTGATTGAATTCTACGGAATGACCATTGTCACATAATTGACTTATGCTAATCAAATTATAGCATAGATTTTCAACTAAGAGAATATCTTTAATGATGAGATTACCGTAGATAATCTTACCCTTACCTACGGTTCTACCTTTCGCGTTATCTCCAAACGTTATTCTGGGTCCAGTGGAGTCCACTAGTTCAGACAATAAGCTTGCATTTCCTGTCATATGTCTAGAGCACCCGCTGTCTAGGAACCATTCTGAGCTCCGAACTGGATGCATTCTAGTTTCCTGCAATTAACGCGATAGACTGATTGGTACCCAATCCTACTTGGGTCCTGATAGGATTAGTCCTTTCGGAACCCACACTTGTATGACCCTGAATGACTTAGGTCGGTGTGTGTTCTGAAATGTGTGTGCATTTATACATGTAGGTGATGATTTTAGCTTTGGAGTGTGATAATATGTGTATGCATGCGCTTTTGGTTTGTAGTTCCTGTTATTTAGCATATACCTCTTCTGAACAGGTTTACAGTTGTAGTACCAGTTGGGTTTAACCTCTCTAGCTGCTCGACCAGTGGTTTTAAGTTCATTTCTGAACTTTTGCCTTGGTTTAGCTTCTTTGAGTGGTTCTACATAACCGATACCTCTGTGCTGTACCTGTTCTTTGATGAGTGTTGCTTTAACAGGTTCTTTGACCAGTTCATATGGGTCATATACTGTGCTAGATCTTACAAAGTTCATTGATTGAACCTTGCCTTTTGTTAGACACAGTTGAGGCTCATTACCAGATGATCTGCTGTCATTGCTATTAAAGCCTATGCCAGTTAAATCACCAGCAAGCCTTATAGACTCAAGCATTTCATCCTTTCTGGTAGTCGACGCATTCCAAGTGCTAACCAGTTTGCTGAGTTTCTGGTACGCATACTTGGCTTCATCTCTTTCTTTCACTAGGCGACTGGCTGCTTCCCTTAAGCAATTCAACTCCCTTGATTGTTCACAATCAAGTTTGTTTTCAAGCATTTTAGTTGGAATTGAGTGCTCAGTCTTATAGCTTTCAAAAGATTCGTATAGCGTCTGATACTCATTTATCATGTCCTGCAATGCATTGGTGAGTTCATGATGTGTAAATTCAGATAGGTTGGTTTCATGTACCTCATTTTCATCATTCGCCATTAAGCAGTGGACTTCTTCGTCTTCACTCTCGCTGGATGAGCTATTTGACTCCTCTGATTCTGATTCAGAATCAGCCCATTTGCTCTTACTATCTTCTGCCACTAAAACCTTTTGATCTCTGTCCCGTTTGGATGTTCTTCTGGTTTCCTTGGATTTTCTGTAATCCTTGGATCCTCTTTTGTGATCATCCTTTTTGGGTTTAGGACAGTCTGCGATGAAGTGCCCTGGTTTGAGACAGTTGAAGCATACTCGCTCTTCTTCTTCTGAATTTCCTTTGGAGCTTTGCCTTCGAGGATATGATTGATAAGGTCTCTGGTTCTTCTTCATGAATTTTCCAAATTTCTTTACGAACATTGCCATCGCATCGTTACACATCTTCTCTGGAGTCATTTCGGTAGGAGTAGGCAGAGACTCAGATGCAGTGAGAGCTTTTGTTGGTTGACTTGAACTTGGTTCATCTTCAACCCGAATGCCTAATTCGAATTCATAGGCTTTTAAATCAGCAAACAAATCATGTAGATCTATCTTGTTGATATCCTTCGATTCTCTCATAGCAATGGTCTTGACATCCCATTCTCTTGGTAGACCTCTCATCACTTTGAGAGTGACTTCTCTGTTGGGTAACTCCTTACCTAGACTGCTTAGTTCATTTACTATTCCAGTCACTCTTTCATCGTACTCATTGAGAGTTTCTCCATTTATCATTTTGATATGCTCAAACTTCTGCAAAGCCACAGTAAGCTTGTTCTCTTTGGTTTGATCATTTCCTTCACAGAGTTGAGCAATCTTCTCCCAGATTTCTTTGGCTGTTGGGCACATTTTGATTTTGTTAAACATATTTTTGTCCAAAGTTTTGAACAAAATATCTTTAGCAACATTGTCTAGATTTGCTTTTTTCTTGTCTTCATTTGACCATTGAGATCTTTCCTTTTCTACCATTTGTGGATCACCACTTGTGATAGAAGCAGCTGTATTGACTTTCATGATTTTCAACGGTTCTTCGGTGATCACATACCACATATCATCATCTTGAGCACTTAGATGTGCTTGCATGCGGATCCTCCAGTCATCATATTCGTCTTTCTTGAACATTGGAATTTTGCTGAATGAGGCCATCAGTTTTGGTGAATGGTAATTTCTCAAGATTGAGAAGACCTAAGCTCTGATACCACTTGTTAGGATCGGGGTAGTGTTTAGAAGGGGGGGGGTTGAATAAACACTAGATATAATTTCGATTTCTTTTCCGGTTAACTGTAAACTGTTAAGTGTTACAGTTGCTTCTCAATAACAGGCAAGTCAGTAGACACTTATTATAGTGCGGAAGACGTCTACCAAACTTGTGAGGAATAAAACTGAAGTAATAAAGCAGTAAACGAATAACACGAGAGTTGTTTCTGGAAGTTCGAAGCACAACGCTTCTACGTCTCCCCTTCTTCCTTTGCAGGAAGGATTCACTAGAAGACTTGGTTTACACTTTACAGTATACAACCTCCTTAGGCACTAACACACTTGGCCTAAACTCCTAGCAATCACACTCTTCTTATCTTTTGGATACAAGTGATTTTACAACACTCTCTACAGAATAAAACTTTCTAGCTTTGAGAGTTTCTGAGCAGCAGACTTTAATTGAAAATAATCTGTCACAGATTCAGTTTTGCGGTTTTTCTGCTCTTTGCTGAACGTTTGAAATATCAGTCGTATAGCTTTCTTGCTTTGAAGTATTTCTCTTTGTTTGAAAGTTGCTCAGCACTTCTTCATTCTCTGTTTGGACGTATTTATAGGTTGTGTTGTCCAACGGTAGCCTTTTTGTATATGGAATGGATTGGCTTTCCAAATACCTGTTGTCTTCTTTCCTATTTTGGAAAACAACGGCTCTTTTCACTCTGACGGTAATGGTGGCGGAGATATAGCAGGGTGCGCCGCTCTGTTGTACCTTTGTCAGAGAATGTTGTACTTACTTTGTCTTGTTGCTTAGACTTCTGCTGGTTTCTTTGTTTAACTGGTCGTTCATCCTCTTAAGACCAGTTGATGTCCTTGTTCAGTGAGAGACTTTGCAGTTGATAGTTATCCAGTTTATATCTTCACCCGGTTGATGTCTTCATCCGGTTGATGTCTTTACTAGTTGATAACTTGTCCGGTTGGTGTCTATCCAGTTGATGTCTTCATCCGGTTGATGACTTTATCCGGTTGATGACTTTATTCAGTTGATGTCTTCATCCGGTTGATGACTTGATCCGGTTGATGTCTCTATCCAGTTGATGTCTTCATCCGGTTGATGACTTTATCCGGTTGATGACTTTATCCGGTTGATGTCTCTATCCAGTTGATGACTTCATCCGGTTGATGACTTTATCCGGTTGATGACTTTATCCGGTTGATGTCTCTATCCAGTTGATGACTTTATCCGGTTGATGACTTTATCCGGTTGATGACTTTATCCGGTTGATGTCTCTATCCAGTTGATGACTTCATCCGGTTGATGACTTTATCCGGTTGATGTCTCTATCCAGTTGATGTCTCTATCCAGTTGTGTCTTCATCCGGTTGATGTCTTTAGCACCCGGTTGATCTTTAATATCCAGTAGGTGTTTGTAATCACCAAAACTTAGAAATCGTTTTCCCAACAAACAACATATTCCAATTATGAACACATATCATAAACGCACATAAGCAATATAGTTGTGCCATACAACACTAACTACCATCATGCATAAGTATGTTCTTCACATTCCCATTAACATGTTCCTAGGCCCTCAACAGCCCCAAAGAGCAAACCTGGCTCTGATACCACTAATGTAAGGACCCCCGTGCCCTTAACCCGTTATTAGTGTATTAATCCATAACATTTGTGCACACATCCATAATATAATGGGGGAAAAAGCCATATGCAAGTATAACATCATATACTATCCAGAATATTTCTTGCATTTGATCCACATATTCAAATTTCCCAACTAAGATCACTTACATATCATGCACTCTCATAATACACTACCATGCTCTCAGTTCATTTAGCTATTCCGTATTCAATTGCATGCAAACATAAATGAAGAGAGAAAAGTCATTGCCCATTTATACATTCCATATACACGTAAAAACGTACTCACATGAGAGCACGCAATGAATAAACGTGTATCTAATGTATAAGATACTCTACCGAATGGGGTTATTGATACTTCGATCCTGGAAGCACCACCCATGCACCGCTCGATCTCAACTCTGGAGCTACGTACTCAATCAACCAGCTCTGGTACTTCAATCTTGGAAGTACCTCAAATCGACAGCCCGACCTCAACTCCAAGCTACCGCTGCACCTGTATTACCTGCCACAACAGAGACAACCACCACACGAGGTGAGAATACCAATACCACCAATCCAATAATCATAATATTACAGTTCATAATTTATAGAATGTAAATGCCATGAATTTAAATTATACTCCCTGGATGGTATCATTCTCATCCGGTCCCCTGTATTGTCACTGTTCTCAAAATAACTGTAATACCCCCGAAATGTCCAAGTGTTTATGTGTTTTCATAAACGATTATGTTGTGTTTGGGGGTTACGTTCATGTCTTATTTATTGGGGTGTGATGTATGTTATGATAGTATGATTTTTTTGGGGGGGGGAGGCATGTTGGGTGTTTTGAGGAATGTATTAATTCAGTAAGGATATAAAATATCGAGTGAGGATATTTTAATACATAGTGCTAAATACCGGAGCACAATTTAACACCACATGGCAACCCCAACCACACCACCCCACCCCCATCACTCGGTCACCACCCACTCCCCCACTTGGTTCAACCCATACCTCCTTCTCTTCCCCACTACTCCACCTCCAATCACTTCCTCCTCTCATTCTTTTCCTCTCAAAAACGTCCAGAAAAGTTGCAGTAAGGGAGGTAAAAAGGCTGGTAAAAAGGGTGTCCAAAATTCATACCAAAAGAGGAGCGAAAAGAGGGGTAAGGATGGGTACTCTGTTTTCAGGGGTTTTGATTGGGTATTGGTTTTGGTGGTGATAATTTTATGCATGCTAGTATAGTTTTGGTTGTAACCTTGGTATGAGTACTTGCATTGAAGTATTTTGTAGCCCCTAGCATGTTTGTTCGAGCATGTTACATGTTTTATGTGTTAGATTTCTTATTATGAAAAGATGTGCTCGAAAATCTGGGCAAGACTTGCATGCCCTGTTTTTCTGTAAATTTGGATAAGATTGAAGTTTAGGTGGATGTTATGATGCATGCTAGCTTAGGGTTTGTTAAACCTTTGATATAAGTGCTTACATAGAAGTTTCATGAAGTTCCTAGAATGTTTGTTTGGGCAAGTTTTACGTTTTATGAAGTAGATTTGATGCTATGAAATGAGGTGCTCGAAAATATGGGGAAGTCCAGATTTTTCAGAGTGCTCGATCGATCGAGATTTTGGTCCCGATCGATCAAGCGAGGCAGAAGATTTAAAGCATGGTTTGAAATTCAGGGGCCGATCGATCGAAGGAATTTCCGATCGATCGGTGAAGCTCCTCGATCGATCGGTAGAAACATTTCGATCGATCGATCGGTAGTAACATTTCGATCGATCGATCGAGGCAGAAAGTTGGGCACTGTTTATCATGCTTTCTCGATCTATCGAGACTTGGGTGCCGATCGATCGAGAGAGGCAGAATCTTGGCAAATATTTTTAATTGATTTATTTTGAAGAATTTTGACAATGATTCTTGAAATGGTATCTAATATTGTATTATGTGGTTATGTAGAACCATCCCAGGTACCAGCACAATCAAGGAGATAAAGTCTATTGACTCCTCCACCTTTTGAAAAGGTACGTAAGAGACGTACGAGCATCGGACGGTAAAACACACTTCTATACTATGACTATGCAATGATTGCATAAGTATTTATGATAAGATGAAGTTCATAAGATGATGATGTTTTTAACATGATGATGTTTATAAGATGATGATGTTTATAACATGATGATGTTTATAAGACGATGACGTTTATAAGATGAGGATGTTTATGATGATGATGATGTATGTTAAACTATGTTATTGGGAATGGTAGAGTGTTCTGGTGTTGTTATGGGAAAGCGAGGAAGGTACTTACCGCTGACATAGCTAGCGAGGAGATACATCCGCTATCAAGGTGTAGCGAGGGGTATCACAGTACCGCTATATGTCGAAGCGAGGGGGGCCAATTGTTCCGCGGACATAACAAGGCCAGAAACATCCCCATTTCTAATTAACATTGTTGACTATGGGCATATAAGTGAATGATGCTAATCATTTATGTCAAGTACTAATGATTAAATGCATGGATGTGAATCAGGGACAACAAAAAGGGGTTAACGATTAACCACGAAGTACATGCTATCGGTTATTTCATGCATTTATTCATATTCCATTTTTCTTATAATGTTAAGTAATGGTGTACATGCTCATGATGGGTTGTCCCTGTAGGTACACTTTTGGACTGAAGGACTAAGGGTCGGGTTGAGGCAGTGAGCTACAAGGAGCACATAAAGGAATAGGATTCAAGATTTCGATTAGTATCTACTCTAGGAGTAGTATAAATCTAAAATGTTAGCATTCATTTTAGGGAATGTAACTAATAAGTTTTGAAGTTTTATTTTTGGCCTGTAATCCTGTTAGCTCACGTGACAACCGGAACCCTAAGATATTATTTAATGCATGTTTAGTTCTTCTTATGTCATTATAACATTGTTAAGGTAGGAAGACCCTACATTAGTGGTATCAGAGCAGTGGTTAGAGAACCCGGGAATGAGTGAAGGGTAGCCTTAGCAATAAGTTGGCTAGGTGCTTACTTTTAAACATGTTTCATGCATATGTTGCATGTGAAGTATATGATGTTATGTTAACATGTTTTTTTTCTCTAACGATGTATTATATGAACTGCTTTTGGGTATTGTTGTTAACCCTTGTGTTGCAGCATGACAGCAAATGCTGAAGTAGGTGATGCGATTAGCGTCAATGCAAGTGCTGGGCGTACAAATCCCCTACCACCGCCAGCCTTGGGCGAAGAACCTTCTGAGCAACAATTACTACCTAGGGAGCTAAGTTTGGCTCAATTTCTGGCATATTGACCCCCGATGTTTGAAGGAACTAAGACAGGGGAACAGGCCGAAGAGTGGTTAGAAAGGTTGGACCAAATCTTCGTGGCGGCCCCTTGTGCAAAGTCAGCCTGGATAAGGTTAGCAGAGTTTCAACTGGCCAAGAAGGCATTGATGTGGTGGAAGACCACAGTAGTAGAGCAAGAGGCTCAGGGACAGGAAATAAATTGGAAGCTGTTCAGAACTTGGTTTCTGACCCGCTACTTTTTAGCTGCTGCACGACAGGCTATGGAGGATGAGTTTACCAACTTAAAGCAAGGTACCATGCCAGTATCGGACTACGCTCTTCATTATTGTTCTTTACTCCGATATGTGCCCCATATTGCTGCGAATACCCAGGCAAAGATGAGGAATTTCATGAAAGGCTTGAGGCCTGAACTGTATGACAGGGTCGTCACTTATGGCCCTGCTTGCTTTGATGACGCCCTTTCACGGGATGAGCTAGCCGAACTGGGAGTTGGTGCATATCCTGATGCCGTGCCACCTCCAGTACCCCCTCAGAAATCTACCTCTGATAATTTGAAGCCGAGGGGTGATCAGTTCAAGCCAAGGGGGAACACATCAGCTCGAGGTTCAGTGGTAAGAGGCCCGAGAATCGTTGGAAAGGAAGCCGTAGGAATGACGCCCCTTCAGGAAGAGGGCAGTCTCAGGGAGGCAGATTTGGAAAGGTCCAGTGCTCTATTTGTGGGCAACCACATTCGACGAAAGACTGCGTAGGCTGTTATGTATGTGGCAATAAGGGCCACTTTCCTCGAGAATGTCCCAGTAGGGAGGGACAACGGAACTCTGCGGGGAGGCCGGCGGACAGAGCACTACAACACTGGCCACCGTTTGTACCGAGGAAGTATGGAGGTCAGCCTATGGGGCCACCTCAGGGGCAAGTTTATGCATTGACAAGGGAGCAGGCTACAGCGGCTCCGGAGGAGGTTATAGCGGGTACGTGTCTTTTATTTACGCACCCTGCTTTTATATTGATAGACACATGTGTGTCACACTCTGGAAAGGCACCACATATGCACTTCTCCGTCGCCCATGCCTCTTGTAGTCTCGACACCCGCTGGAAGAAGTTTGATTACTGATCGGATTGTTTATGATGGCCTCATTTTTTTTAGGGTAACGAGCTAAGGTCAGATTTGATTGTTCTGGGAATGTCGGACTTCGACTGCATTGTAGGCATTGACGTTCTGAACAGGTATCAGGCAGTTGTGAACTGCAGGCAGAGGACTGTCCGGTTCAGATCTGATTTGGGAGTCCAGTGGACATTCTATGGGATGGTTCCCGTCCAAAGATTCCGTTGATATCTGCTGTCAAGATGGCACAGTTATTGGAACGAGGCCATACAGGATATCTCGTCTATGCTGTTGATGTTACTGAAAAGAGGGAAAAATTAAAGGTCGAGGATGTGCCCGTAGTGGCGGAGTTTCCTGATGTCTTTCCAGAAGAGATTCCCGGATTTCCACCAACGAGAGAGGTCGAGTTTGGAATTGAGTTACTACCGGGGAAGTCTGCCATTTCTCGTGCCTCGTATAGGATGGCACCAGCGGAGCTAAGGGAGTTAAAGATTCAGTTGCAAGAGCTCCTTGACAAGGGCTATATACGCCCTAGTGTATCGCCCTGGGGTGCACCAGTTTTATTTGTCAAAAAGAAGGATGGTTCGATGCGTCTGTGCATCGATTGCAGGCAACTGAACAAAGCCACAGTAAAGAACTAGTATCCGCTTCCAAGGATTGATGACTTGTTTGACCAGCTGCAGGGTACGAGGCTCTACGGTAAGATCGATCTGAGGTCGGGGTATCATCAGATTCGAGTAAGAGAAGATGATGTACAGAAGATAGCTTTCAGGACTAGATATGGGCACTATGAATTCCTGGTCATGCCTTTTGGGGTGACGAATGCCCCAGCTGTTTTTATGAGCCTAATGAACCGAGCATTCCAGCCATATTTGGATCAGTTCGTCATAGTTTTCATTGACGATATACTCATCTACTCCCGGACTGAGGAAGAGCACGTGGAGCACTTGCAGACAGTACTTCAGATCCTCAGGGATCATCAGTTATAAGCAAAGCTTAGCAAGTGCGAGTTCTGGTTGAGCAGTGTTGTGTTCTTGGGCCATGTTATATCTAGCAGTGGGATATCTGTGGATCCCAGGAAGATTGAAGCTGTGATGGAGTGGGCTGCACCCACTTCTGTACGTGAGATACGAAGCTTTCTCGGTTTGGCAGGATATTACCGACATTTCGTCGAGGGTTTCTCAAATATTACCAGACCCCTGTCACAGCTGACTCAGAAAGGAGTATTGGTCCGAAGCTTGTGAGGAAAGCTTCCAAGAATTGAAGCGTCGTTTGACTACGGTACCTGTATTGGTGATTCCTTCTGCGAATAAGAGGTTTGCCTTGTACACGGATGCGTCACTACAGGGTTTGGGCTGTGTGCTGATGCAAGATAAGCATGTGGTAGCTTATGCATCGAGGCAGTTGAAGCCGCATAAGGCTAGGTATCCAGTCCATGATTTGGAGCTGGCGGGCATTATATTTGCCTTGAAGATTTGGAGGCATTACTTGTATGGTACGTCGTTTACCATCTATACGGACCATAAGAGCCTGAAGATTCTATTCACACAGGCTGAGTTGCTGATGCGGCAAAGGAGGTGGATGGATTTACTCAAAGATTACGACTGTGAGATTGAGTACCATCCTGGTAAAGCAAATTTGATAGCAGACGCCTTAAGTAGGAAGGTGAAGAGTACTGCGGAGGATGTCATGAGTTTATCAGCTGTGATACCCCCGAAATAATTATATGCAAATTGGGCATTAATTTCGATTATGAGATTTTAATGGTGGTGATTAAATTAATTAATGGAATTAATTATCTTGGTGAAATGCTTGGTCACCTGGTAGGAGCGACCCGGTAGAGCATTTCGATGTGCATGTTATTCATGTTGGGTAATTGGGGATTTTGATGGTTTAATTGTACTGGTTTGTGATTAATTGTGTGAATCATGTTTTTATTGGGATTTTGGTACATTATGGTAAAATGCCTTTTTAAATATCATGTTGGGGTGTTTTATACACCATGGTAAATTGTGGAAGGCAATTGGTTTAATTAAATCATTTATACCCCATTCCCCTTTAATTCCCATTACTTTACAACTTTCCCCAAAACCACCACCAAACCCTTCCTTTTCCCCATTTTCGAAATTGTGCTCAAGGTTGGAGAGAAAACCTTCAAGAAGCTTTCTTTGTGGGTTTTGGTGTGAGTTTTGGAGTCCCCTAGAGGTATGGATACCTCCCCATTGCTTTTATTGTGTTTGGTTTAAGATTGAAATGGTTTTGAAGGGTTTAAAATGGGTTTGGGTTGGATTGTTGTGGTTTTGTTTGGGGGTTGGTTTTATGGTTGTTTTAAGGTGTATTTTGAAGGGTTATGATGTTATTGGAGTTGTTGGTTTGTTGGTTATGTGTTGGAATGGGTTGGAAATGATTTTGAGGTGCAAAAATGGAGATTTTTCGGGTTACAGGGGTCGGCGATCGATCGCCCATTTCAGGCGATCGATCGCGCCCAGGCAGTAGGCGTTGGAAGCTTTTGGCGATCGATCGCCACTCTTGGGCGATCGATCGGCGGGTCTGGCGATCGATCGCGCCAAGTGTGGCGATCGATCGCCGAAGGATGAAAAATTTGGGGCTCGGGCAGTACGTTTGGGCGATCGATCGCCGTGATGGGCGATCGATCGCGAAGGCTGAAATATTGGATTTTTGGATTTTTTTTGTGAAATTTTGATATCGGACTATTATTGGCTCCTAATATCGATTTGTGTGAATGTGTAGAACCATCCCAGGTGGGCACACAGCATAGGAGATAAAGTCTACGATAATCTCCACTTTTGGAATCAAAGTACGTAGTGAGACGTACGAGCATCGGACGGTAAAACGTATTTATTACGCTTTGAATTGGTTATGCATTGTGGTTGCATACATGGTCTTGTTTATGCATTTTGGTTGCATATGTGATTGGATGTGCATTACGGTTGCATATATATATATTGTGAGTCGAGATTATATCGTAGTGATGATAGAATACTTGCCGCTGTTATGTCGAAGCGATGATAGAATACTTGCCGCTGTCATATTTAGCGATGAAGAATATTTGCCGCAAATATGTCGAAGCGAAGGATAATGCCGCTGTCATATTGATGCGAGGGATATTATACCGCTAATATGTCGAAGCGAGGGGTATTAATGCCGCTGTCATATAAACGCGAGGGGTATTATGCCACTGATAATAAGACTGGAAATTGGAAATTGGTATACACGGAATGAGTTCATGTCATGACATGCATATTGGTATTATAATCTTTGATTATTATTGTGATACAGGGACAACCAATGGAGCTTTTAAATATGTTAAACACAGGAAGTGAATTGCATTTATGGTTTATGCATTTAATTGTGATCATATTATTGTGGATATGATTTATATACATGCTCACGGTTTGGGGTTGTTCCTGTAGGTACTTGGGCGGAAGGGGCTAAGGCGGGTGATGCAGTGAGCCAGTGAGGAGTGCTCTTGTTAGCAGGCCAAATCCTTTTGTATAGTATCTGCTCTAGGAGTAGTGTAAAGCTATAGGATTAGTATTCATTGGTTGGGAATGTAACTAATCCCTTTTGAAACTTTATTTGGCACTGTAATTTAATTAACTCAGGGCATCAACTTGACCTTCAAACCTTATTTTGTATGGAAAAATTTAATTATGCCTTTAATCCGCACTTAAGGAACTAGGGTCCTTACATTAGTGGTATCAGAGCAGTGGTTAGAGAACCCGGGATTGAGTGAAGGGTAGCCTTAGCATGGTTAGCTAAGTGTTTACATTTGAGCATGTTTATGCATGTGGCGCATATTGGAGTATGAACTGTTATGCTAACATGCTTATTTTCATTCATGTTATCTAACGGCATAACATATATATCTTGTTTTGGAATTGTTGTTAACATTTGTGTTACAGCATGGCTGCTAATGAAGAGGTCGGGGATGTTGGGAGCGTGAATGCTAGTATTGGACAGGCAAATCCCTTACCCCCACCTGCTGTGGGCGTGGAACCGGTTGCCCAGATGCTACTACCAGGGGAACTTAGTCTGACACAGTTCCTGACCTTTCACCCACCGATGTTTGAGGGAACAGAGACTGGAGAAGAAGCCGAAGAGTGGCTGGAAAGATTGGAACAAATATTTGTATCCGCGCCGTGTGCTAGGACGGCTTGGTTAAGACTGGCGGAATTCCAACTGGCCAAGAAGTCTTCCATGTGGTGGAGGACGACTGTTATGGAACTGCGAGCACAAGGCATGGTGATAGACTGGACTCTATTCAGGACTCGGTTTTTGAACCGATACTTTTCAGCTGCGGCAAGGCAATCCAAGGAGGATGAGTTTTCAAATTTGAAACAAGGAAGCATGACGGTTTCGGACTACGCCATGCACTACTCGTCTTTATTGAGGTATGTCCCTCATATTGCCACAAATGGACACGCGAAGATGAGGAACTTCTTGAAGGGGTTAAGACCGGAATTATTTGATCGGGTGATTTCTAACAACCCGACATCCTTTGATGATGCACTTGTGAGAGCAGAGTTGGCAGAGATTGGGGTGAGTGCTTATCCTGATGTTGCACCCCCACCGGTTTCATCTCAAAGATCCACACCTGAAAATCTGAGGCCCCGGGGAGGATCTTTTAAATCAAGAGGAACTTCTTCTTCTTCTTCCCGGTTTAGTGGAAGGCGACCGGATGGCCGGAAACAGGGTGACCGGAGAGGCGGTGCATCCACTTTTGGAGGACCTGGCAGAGCTGGTGAAGTTAAGTGCCACTTTTGTGGAGGGCCGCATCTGATGCGTGACTGTTCTGCTTGTTATATATGTGGCAGGTCGGGCCACATTGCTCGGCGTTGTCCTAATCGGGAGGGACAGACGGACCTCAGGGAAGGCAGAGGAAGGTTTTCTACCGGGACAGTACAGCAGAGGCCACCGGTGGCGCCTCGACATATGGGAGGACAGGCGATGGGACCGCCTCAGGGTCAGGTCTATGCATTGACCAGGGAACAGGCCGATGCAGCTCCAGAGGAGGTTATAGCTGGTACGTGCCTATTATTTTCATATTCCGCCTTTATTTTGATAGACACAGGTGCTTCGCACTCCTTTGTGTCTGCGGGCTTTGTGGCGAGACATCATATGTGCACGTCTCCGTTGCCCACGTCTCTATTGGTCTCGACACCCACTGGAAAGAAAGTTGTTGCGGATCAATTTCTGATGGACTGCCTCATTTATTTTGAGGGCAATGAAGTCAAGGCCGATTTGATTGTTCTGGGTATGTCAGATTTCGACTGCATTGTGGGCATCGACATTCTGAACAGATATCAGGCAGTGGTGGATTGCCGACAGAGGACAGTACGGTTCAGATCTCAGTTAGGAGTTCAGTGGATTTTCTATGGTAATGGTTCTCGTGCGAAGGTTCCGTTGATTTCGGCAATCAACATGTCTCAATTATTGGAGCGTGGACATACGGGCTATCTCATTTATGCCGTGGATCTGTTGGGAAAGGGCAAGGAGTTAAGAGTCGAGGATATACCAGTTGTAGCAGAATTTGCTGATGTGTTCCCGGAGGAGATTCCAGGATTCCCACCGACTAGGGAAGTCGAGTTTGGGATTGAGTTATTACCGGGGACGTCCGCTATTTCTCGTGCTCCTTACCGCATGGCGCCGGCAGAATTGAGGGAACTGAAGGAACAGTTGCAAGAGCTTCTGGATAAAGGATATATACGCCCTAGCGTATCGCCTTGGGGCGCGCCGGTTCTTTTTGTGAAGAAGAAGGATGGTTCGATGCGTTTGTGCATCGATTATCGGCAACTGAATAAGGCCACGGTAAAGAACAAGTATCCTCTTCCGAGGATTGATGATTTATTTGATCAATTGCAAGGGACGAAGCTATATAGCAAGATTGATTTGAGATCCGGATACCATCAGATACGGGTCAGGGAGGAGGATGTACAGAAAACAGCATTCCGGACTCGGTATGGACACTACGAGTTCCTAGTGATGCCGTTCGGTGTGACGAACGCCCCAGCTGTTTTTATGAGCTTGATGAATCGGGTGTTCCAACCCTACCTGGACCAGTTCGTCATTGTGTTTATTGACGATATACTTATTTATTCCCAGAGCGAGGAAGAGCACGTGAGACATTTGAGGACAGTGCTCCAGATCCTTAGAGATCACCAGTTATACGCCAAGCTCAGTAAGTGTGAGTTTTGGTTGAGCAGTGTGGTATTTCTGGGGCATGTCATATCAAGCAGTGGGATTTCGGTAGACCCCAGAAAGATTGAGGCTGTGATGGAGTGGGTTGCACCCACTTCGGTGCCCGAGATTCGGAGTTTCCTTGGTTTGGCGGGCTATTATCGACGTTTCGTCGAAGGATTTTCTAAGATTGCTAAGCCGCTGACTCAGTTGACTCAGAAAGGAGTACCGTTTTATTGGTCTGAGGCTTGTGAGCAGAGCTTCCAGGAACTGAAGCACCGGTTGACCACAGCACCTGTTCTAGTGATTCCTTCAGAGAATAAGAGGTTTGTTCTGTACACTGATGCGTCACTTCAGGGCTTGGGATGTGTATTGATGCAAGATAAGCACGTGGTAGCTTATGCATCGAGGCAGTTGAAGCCGCATGAGACTAGGTACCCAGTCCACGATCTGGAGTTGGCAGCTATCATTTTTGCTCTGAAGATTTGGAGGCATTATCTGTATGGTACCTCCTTCACCATTTATACAGATCATAAGAGCCTGAAATTCTTGTTTACTCAGGCGGAATTGAACATGCGTCAGAGGAGATGGATGGATCTACTTAAGGATTATGACTGTGAAATAGAGTACCATCCGGGGAAAGCCAATTTGACAGCAGACGCCTTGAGTCGGAAGGTGAGGAATACTGCTGAGGATGTCATGCATTTGTCGGCTATGATGACTTCTTGTTGCCATCTGGGCTATGACTTCGATACGGACGCATCACCGGTTCGGGTATCGACCTTATTGGCTGAGCCAGATATTTATGAGCATATCAGGAGAGCTCAGAGGTCTGATTGTGAGATTCAGAGATGGTCAGCATTGATATTACAGGGTCAGCCATCAAAATTCAGAGTGGCTGAGGATGGTTCCTTGAGACTCGGTAACCGTTGGGTAGTTCCATGCACGCCGGAGTTGTGCAGAGGAATCTTGGAACGGGCCCATAGTAGCCGATTCAGCATCCACCCGGGAGGGAGAAAGATGTATAAGGACTTGTGTGATCAATTCTGGTGGAAGCGGATGAAGCGAGATGTAGTCTCATTTGTCAAGAAATGTTTGATCTGTCAGCAGGTGAAGGCAGAAAGGCAGCGACCCGGTGGCGAGCTAAGGAGCTTGGAGATACCGGAGTGGAAGTGGGAGCACATATCTATGGACTTTGTGACCCACTTGCCGAGGACTACTTCGGGTTGTGATGCCATTTGGGTGATTATTGACAGGCTGACGAAGGTAGCTCACTTCATTCCCTACAGTATGACGTACACATACTTGAGGATGGCTCAGCTGTATGTCCGGGACATAGTGAGGCTGCATGGGATTCCAGTGTCTATTGTGTCCGACAGAGATCCGCGGTTTACGTCTCATTTCTGGGGAGGTCTTCAGTCAGCTTTGGGTACTGAGGTGAGATTGAGTACGGCATATCATCCCCAGACGGATGGGCAGACAGAGCGTACTATACAGACGCTCGAGGACATGCTACGAGCTTGTGTGTTGGAGTTTGATGCCTCTTGGCAAGATTCTCTGCCCTTGGTAGAGTTTTCATACAACAACAGCTATCAGGCGAGTATTCAGATGGCGCCGTTTGAGGCTTTGTATGGTAGGCGTTGTAGGTCGCCATTGTACTGGGATAACTTGACCAGTAAAACTGTGGGAGGACCCGAATTGATTCGGGAGATGGAGGATAAGGTAAAGGTTATCCGTCAGAAAATGAAGGCAGCCCAGGACAGGCAGGCAGCCTATGCGAATAAACGGCGGAGACCGTTAGAGTTTCAGACGGGAGACAGGGTCTTTTTAAAGATTTCACCGTTCAGGGGTGTAGTTCGTTTTGGTATGCGTGGTAAACTGTCCCCGAGGTATGTGGGACCGTATGAGATCTTACAGCGCATCGGTACCTTGGCTTACCGTCTGGCACTACCGCCGTCGTTGTCTGGTATTCACGACGTGTTTCATGTATCGATGCTACGGAAGTATGAGCCGGATCCGTCTCATGTATTGCAGCCATCTGAGGTTCAGCTAGATTCTGATGTATCTTATGAGGAACGACCAGTCAGAGTTTTGGACAGGGCTGATCGCAGGCTACGGAACAAAGTGATACCAATGGTAAAGATTCAGTGGGATCGCAGAGGTGTCGAAGAGGCCACGTGGGAGACGGAGCGGCATATGATGCAGCACTACCCGGAGTTATTTTCTGGTATGTGAGTTATGTTTGGTTTTGGTTGGGTAAGTGCGTGTGATTTCGAGGGCGAAATCCTATAAGTAGGGGAGTATTGTGATACCCCCGAAATAATTATATGCAAATTGGGCATTAATTTCGATTATGAGATTTTAATGGTGGTGATTAAATTAATTAATGGAATTAATTATCTTGGTGAAATGCTTGGTCACCTGGTAGGAGCGACCCGGTAGAGCATTTCGATGTGCATGTTATTCATGTTGGGTAATTGGGGATTTTGATGGTTTAATTGTACTGGTTTGTGATTAATTGTGTGAATCATGTTTTTATTGGGATTTTGGTACATTATGGTAAAATGCCTTTTTAAATATCATGTTGGGGTGTTTTATACACCATGGTAAATTGTGGAAGGCAATTGGTTTAATTAAATCATTTATACCCCATTCCCCTTTAATTCCCATTACTTTACAACTTTCCCCAAAACCACCACCAAACCCTTCCTTTTCCCCATTTTCGAAATTGTGCTCAAGGTTGGAGAGAAAACCTTCAAGAAGCTTGCTTTGTGGGTTTTGGTGTGAGTTTTGGAGTCCCCTAGAGGTATGGATACCTCCCCATTGCTTTTATTGTGTTTGGTTTAAGATTGAAATGGTTTTGAAGGGTTTAAAATGGGTTTGGGTTGGATTGTTGTGGTTTTGTTTGGGGGTTGGTTTTATGGTTGTTTTAAGGTGTATTTTGAAGGGTTATGATGTTATTGGAGTTGTTGGTTTGTTGGTTATGTGTTGGAATGGGTTGGAAATGATTTTGAGGTGCAAAAATGGAGATTTTTCGGGTTACAGGGGTCGGCGATCGATCGCCCATTTCAGGCGATCGATCGCGCCCAGGCAGTAGGCGTTGGAAGCTTTTGGCGATCGATCGCCACTCTTGGGCGATCGATCGGCGGGTCTGGCGATCGATCGCGCCAAGTGTGGCGATCGATCGCCGAAGGATGAAAAATTTGGGGCTCGGGCAGTACGTTTGGGCGATCGATCGCCGTGATGGGCGATCGATCGCGAAGGCTGAAATATTGGATTTTTGGATTTTTTTTGTGAAATTTTGATATCGGACTATTATTGGCTCCTAATATCGATTTGTGTGAATGTGTAGAACCATCCCAGGTGGGCACACAGCATAGGAGATAAAGTCTACGATAATCTCCACTTTTGGAATCAAAGTACGTAGTGAGACGTACGAGCATCGGACGGTAAAACGTATTTATTACGCTTTGAATTGGTTATGCATTGTGGTTGCATACATGGTCTTGTTTATGCATTTTGGTTGCATATGTGATTGGATGTGCATTACGGTTGCATATATATATATTGTGAGTCGAGATTATATCGTAGTGATGATAGAATACTTGCCGCTGTTATGTCGAAGCGATGATAGAATACTTGCCGCTGTCATATTTAGCGATGAAGAATATTTGCCGCAAATATGTCGAAGCGAAGGATAATGCCGCTGTCATATTGATGCGAGGGATATTATACCGCTAATATGTCGAAGCGAGGGGTATTAATGCCGCTGTCATATAAACGCGAGGGGTATTATGCCACTGATATAATAAGACTGGAAATTGGAAATTGGTATACACGGAATGAGTTCATGTCATGACATGCATATTGGTATTATAATCTTTGATTATTATTGTGATACAAGGACAACCAATGGAGCTTTTAAATATGTTAAACACAGGAAGTGAATTGCATTTATGGTTTATGCATTTAATTGTGATCATATTATTGTGGATATGATTTATATACATGCTCACGGTTTGGGGTTGTTCCTGTAGGTACTTGGGCGGAAGGGGCTAAGGCGGGTGATGCAGTGAGCCAGTGAGGAGTGCTCTTGTTAGCAGGCCAAATCCTTTTGTATAGTATCTGCTCTAGGAGTAGTGTAAAGCTATAGGATTAGTATTCATTGGTTGGGAATGTAACTAATCCCTTTTGAAACTTTATTTGGCACTGTAATTTAATTAACTCAGGGCATCAACTTGACCTTCAAACCTTATTTTGTATGGAAAAATTTAATTATGCCTTTAATCCGCACTTAAGGAACTAGGGTCCTTACATCAGCTATGATTACTTCTTATTGCCATCTGGGCTATGATTTCGATGTGGACACATCGCCGGTGCGAGTGTCGACATTATTGGCCGAGCAAGATATATTTGAGGCTATCAGGAAAGCCCAGAGGTCGGATGATGAGGTTCAGAGATGGTCGTCGATAGTACTTCAGGGTCAGCCATCAAAGTTCAGAGTGGCTGAGGATGATTCCTTAAGACTGGGCAACCGTTGGGTAGTCCCAGATACGCCGGAGTTACGTAGAGGAATATTGGAGCGAGCTCACAGTAGCCAGTTCAGTATCCACCCAGGAGGAAGAAAAATGTAAAAGGACCTAAGTGGTCAATTCTGGTGGAGACGCAAGAAGCGTGATGTTATAGCTTTTGTCAAAAGATGTTTGATCTGCCAGCAGGTAAAGGCAGAAAGGCAAAGGCCTGGTGGGGAGCTGAAGAGCTTGGAAGTACCCAAGTGGAAGTGGGAGCATATATCTATGGATTTCGTGACCCACTTGCCAAGAACGGCCTCAGGATTTGATGCGATCTGGGTGATCGTAGATAGGCTGACGAAGATGGCTCATTTCATCCCTTATTGTATGTCTATCACACACCTAAAGATGGCCCAATTATATATACGGGATGTGGTGAGGTTACATGGGGTTCCAGTCTCGATTGTGTCTGACCGAGATCCAAGGTTTACTTCACATTTCTGGGAGGGTCTCCAGACAGCTCTGGGCACAGAAGTGAGACTGAGTATAGCTTATCACCCTCAGACAGACGGCCAGACATAGCGTACCATTCAGACGCTCAAAGGCATGTTGAGGGCAGGTGTTTTGGAGTTTGATACTCCGTGGCAAGATTCAGTAGCACTGGTGGAGTTCTCCTATAATAACAGCTTTCAGGCGAGCATTCAAATGGCTCCTTTTGAAGCTCTTTATGGACGACGCTTAGGTCACCGCTGTTGTGATGCCCCGAAATTTATTATATGCAATTTGGGCATTAATGATGTTTACATGAAAGGATGTTTATATGTCTATGTATTAACATACATGTTATGATATGCTTTAAGGGTGTGGTGCATTTATATTGGGGATTATGAGTATGTTCATGTTTTATGATAGGGGTGTGGTACTATGTTATGCTGATATGATGTGGGAGGCATGTTGAGTGTTTTAAAGGATGTATTAATTAAATAAAGATGAAAAATATCGAGTGAGGATATTTTAATACATCGTACTAAATACCGGGACACAATTAAACACCACATGGCACCCCAACCTCACTACCCCCCCCCCCCCCCCCCCCCCCAATCCATCAGCCACCCCCACTTGCCAACCCCTTTCCCCTCAACCCATACCTCCTTCTCTTCCCCACCACTCCACCTCCAATCCTTCTCCTTCCCTCATTTTTCCCTCTCAAAAACGTCCTGAAGTGCTGCTGAGAGAGGAGGAAAAACCTTGGTAAAAGGTGTGCAATAATTCATACCAAAAGAAGAGAAAAAGGAGGGTAAGACTTTGTACCCTGTTTTCTGGGTTTTGGTTGAGTTTGAGTTTGGGTGGGATGATTTTATGCATGCTAAGTATAGGTTTGGGTGAAACCTTGGTATGGGTGCTTGCATGGTAGTATTATGTAACTACTAGCATGTTAGTTCGAGCATGTTACATGTTTTATGTGATAGATTTCTGGCTATGAAACTATGTGCTCGAAAATCTGGGCAAGGAAGAGCATGCTCTGTTTTCTGTATAAGTTGGTTGGGGTTGAAGATTTTAATGATGTTATGATGCATGTTAGCTTAGGTTTTGTTAAACCTTTGATATAAGTACTTACATGGAAGTTTTATGAAGTTCCTAGCATGTTTGTTTGAGCAAGTATGATGTGTTATGGAGTAGATTTGATGATATGAAATGAGGTCCTCGAAAATCGAGAAAAATCCCGATTTTCAGAGTGCTCGATCGATCGAGATTTTTGTACCGATCGATCGAGCGAGACAGAAGCTTTTAAGCATGGTTTGAAATTCAGGCGTCGATCGATCGAGGGATTTTCCGATCGATCGGTGAAGCTCCTCGATTGTGATATCCCCGAAATGATTATGTGGGTAATCATGCATTTAAGGGTGGTTAATTATGAACCTATATGTTTAAAGCGTTTGTATGTGGGATTAATTTAATTAATTTGATGATGTGGTTTAGGAAGCATGTTAGGTGTTTTTAATTGTTGTGTTGATGTGGTAGAATAATAAAATATCGAGGAGGGATATTTTTATACATCGTATGAAATACCGGGACACAATTAAACACCACAAACCACCCCACATGCAACCACCCAACCCCCACTTGCAACCAAACCCACGCCCACCCCTGTTTTCTGGGAAAGCAGTTTGACTTGTAGGCATGTTTGGACTTAGATATTTTGGGTCTTGCCTCTTCCAAAAGCTTCCTTCCTTTTTCCCTTCTTTTCTCTGCAACTTGGTCGAGTTCCAGGAGAAAAGTGATCGGGTTTCATGCTTCTTTTCATATAGAAAATCGAAGGGCAAAAGTGGTGAGGAGTCACATTTTTCCCAGTTTTCAAGTTTCCTGGCATGCTTGTTCTTTGTAGCAGATTTGGCATGCTAGTTTAGGGTTTGATGTTATCTTGTTATGAATACCTTTATGTGATGTTTGTGAAGCCCTTAGCATGTTTAGTTAAGAAACTTGCATGCTTTATGTGCTAGATTTATGCTAGAGAAAAGGGCTCCTCGAACACCCGAGCAGAGAAGTACTCTGTTTTCCAAGTTAGGAAGGGTTTTACCATGATATTTCGAAGCATGCTAACTTAGGTTTTGGTTGAACCTTTGATGTGTTTTATGCATGGTAACTTGTTGAAGGTACCAGTATATTTCCTTGAGCATGTTGCATGTGTTATGTGAAAGATTTAATCATGTGAAAGGTAGTGTTCGAAAATTCTGGGCAAGGTTCAAGTGCCCTGTTTTCTGGAAATATATGTGCGAAGAGTACTTTTATGAAGGTGTTATCATGCATGATAAACTTAAGTTTTGGAAAACCTTTGATGTAGAAATATGCTTGGTAGTTTTTTGAAACCCATGGCATGTTTAGTTGAGCACGGTTTATGTTATATGTGTTAGTTTTAATAGCATGTAAAGAGGTGCTCAAGAATTCTGGAATGAAATGTGCCCTGTTTCCAGAAAAAGTTGATCCAGTACTTGTTTAAATGATCGATGTTTATGCATGTAGGTTTATGCTTAGGGTGTGTATTTGGTTTGAATACACTCAGGGTAGTGTAGTTCAAATGCTAGCATGATGGTCTTGGTATGTATATTGTCCTACATGTTAGATTTAAGGGTATAAATATCGGTGTTAAGCAATTCTGGAAAATCGCCGAAGGAACAAGGTTGGCGATCGATCGCCAAGGAGGCGCGATCGATCGCGACGTTCCAGTGGGTTTTGGCGATCGATCGCCAATATTGGGGCGATCGATCGCTGAATGCTTTTTTTGGTATGCGAGGCAGTAGCATCTCGCGATCGATCGGGGCTCATGGGCGATCGATCGCGAGATGATATTGAAGGATTAATTTGGTTTTAATTTGGTTTTGCTTCCGGATTATTATAAGGTGCCTAACATTGTGTTGTGTGGCTATGTAGAACCATCCCAGGTGCCAGCACAACCGAGGAGATAAAGTCGATTGACTCCTCTATCTTTTGAAAGGTACGTAAGCGACGTACGGGCATCCCAACAGGTAACATGTACTTTATGTTTGTCTTTATGACACATGATGAATGCAATGTGGTGCATTATGGTTATGATACATGTTTTTTATGCATTGTTTTTGCATATGTATGTTGTGAAATATAAGAGGTGTATTTCACGAGTCAAAGTTATCTTAGTAAGGATTTTAATGGCTTACGCTAAAGTCCATTGGAAGCGATGAAGAATTCCGCTTACATGGAGTAGCAATGCTAAAGTCCATTGGAAGCGAGGAAGAATTCCGCTTACATGGAGTAGCAAGAAGCATTAAAATGTACTAATGATAAGGGCTCAGGATGAAATAAGGATTTAAGGGAAAAGGAATGTCATGACATTGCATATCCATACATTCATATAATGTGTTTCTATTATGAATTATGGTACAGGGACAACCAATGGGCGATATAAATGCTGGAAATACAGGAAGGACTTGTGTTTAAGATTTGCATTTATGCCTTACTTTCATATTATGTTAAATATGAATTGTGTTATGCTCATGAGTTGGGGGTTGTCTTTGTAGGTGCTTTTGTTGACGAGAACCAGGGCCGGGGTTGATATGCTGAGCTGTAAGGAGTGCTACAGGATTAGCATGATAGAGTTTTTGTATAGCTTCTACTGAGTAGAGTAAGACTATGATGTAGTACCTTTGTAGGAAGTACGTCTTTCCTTTTGGAATATTTTGGTACTGTAATCTCTAAAGCTCAGGTTAATCAACACGGCACATTACTCTGATATAATCACATGTATGTTTAGTTCTCTAAATTGCACCTTAATATCTTGATGTGATAACGGGGTCTCACATCGATCGATCGGTAAAATATTTCGATCGATCGATCGAGGCAGAGTGTTTGGGCACTGTTTGTGCACAGTTTCTCGATCGATCGAGACCTTGGGGCCGATCGATCGAGAGAGGCAGAATGTTGAAAATAAAATGATGATTTATTTTGTTAAGTTTATGGTATGAGATGATATTGAGGCATCTAATATGGTATTATGTGGTCTTGTAGAACCATCCTAGGTACCAGCACAATCAAGGAGATAAAGTTTGTTGACTCCTCCTCCTTTTGAAAAGGTACGTAAGAGACGTACGGGCATTGGACGGTAAAACACATCTCTACACTATGACTATGCATTTATCGCATGAATATTTACGATGAAATGATGATGTTTATACGATGTTTATATGATGATGTTTATACGATGTTTATATAATGATGTGATACGATGTTTATTATGTGGTAAGATGCCACGGGGTAAGATACCCATATGGTAAGAGGCCATACGATGTTATTATGTGGTAAGATGCCACGGGGTAAGATGCCCATATGGTAAGAGGCCATACGATGTTATTATGTGGTAAGATGCCACGGGGTAAGATGCCCATATGGTAAGAGGCCATACGATGTTATTATGTGGTAAGATGCCACGGGGTAAGATGCCCATATGGTAAGAGGCCATACGATTTTATTATGTGGTAAGATGCCACGGGGTAAGATGCCCATATGGTAAGAGGCCATATGATGTTTATGATGTGGTAAGATGCCACAGGGTAAGATGCCCATATGCATGAATATGAATCAGGGACAACAAAAAGAAGTTAATGAATAACCAGCATATTTACTTAACCAATATTTCATGCATTTACTGTGTTCTTTTTATGATGTTAAGTAAGATTGTATATGCTCATGATGTGTTGTCCCTGTAGGTACACTTTTGGATTAAAGGACTAAGGGTCAGGTTGAGGCAGTGAGCTACGAGGAACACAGGAATGTTTAGGTTTCAAGTTATGATTAGTTTCTACTCTAGGAGTAGTGTAAATCTAAATGTTGACATTCTTTTGCGAATGTAATGAATTATTTTTGAAGTTTTGTATTTTGGCCTGTAATCCTGTTAGCTCATGTAACAACCAGAACCTTAAGATGTTATTAATGCATGATTAATCCTTCTTATGTCATTATAACACTGTTAGGGTAGCAAGGCCCTACATTAGTGGTATCAGAGCCAGGTTAGATAACCCGGGAATGAGTGAAGGGTAGCCTTAGCAATAAGTTAGCTAGGTGCTTACTTTTGAACATGTTTTATATGTATGTTGCATATGAAGTAGAAGATGTTATACTAACATGTTTAATTATCTAACGATGTACTTTATGAACTGCTTTTGGGTATTGTTGTTAACCCTTGTGTTGCAGCATGGCAGCAGATGTTGGAGTAAGTTGTGTGATTAGTGTTAATGCAAGTGCTGGGCGTACGAACCCCTTACCACCGCCAGCAACAGTTACTACCTGGGGAGCTAAGTTGGCTCAGTTTCTGGCATACCGACCCCCGATGTTGAAGGAGCTGAGACAGAGGAACTAGCCAATGAATGGTTAGAGAGGATGGAACAGAGGTTTGTGGCAGCTCCATGTGTGAAGTCAGCATGAATAAGGTTAGCGGAATTTAAACTGGCCAAGAAGACTTTGATGTGGTGGAAGACCCCAGTAGTAGAGCAAGAGGCTCAGGGACAGAAAACTAATTGGAAGCTGCTCAGAACTTGGTTCTGACCCGGTACTTTTCAGCTGCTGCACGACAGGCTAAGGAAGGTAAGTTTACTAACCTTAAGCAAAGATGAGGAACCTCATGAAAGGATTGAGGCCGGAACTGTATGACAGGGTCGTCACTTTTGGCCCTGCCTGTTTTGACGATGCGCTTTCACTGGCTGAACTAGCCGAACTAGGAGTTGGAACATACTCTGATGCTGTGCCACCTCCAGCACCCCCTCAGAAATCTACTTCTGACAATTTGAGGCCAAGGGGTGATCAGTTCAAACCAAGGGGGAACACAACGCCTTTGAGATTCAGTGGTAAGAGGCCCGAGAATCGTTGGAAAGGAAGTCGTAGGAATGACGCCCCAACAGGAAGAGGACAGCCTCAGGGAGGCAGATTTGGAAGGGTCCAGTGCTCTATTTGTGGGCAAGCACATTCGACGAAAGACTGTTTGATTTGTTGTGTATGTGGCAATAAGGGCCACCTTGCTCGAGAATGTCCCAATAGGGAGGGACAACGGAACTCTGGGGGAAGGCCTGCAGACAGAGCAGTATAACAAAGATCATTGTTATACCAAGGCGGTATGGAGGTTAGCCTATGGGGCCACCTCAGGGTCAGTTTTATGCACTGACTAGGGAGCAGACTACAGCGGCTCCGGAGGAGGTAATAGCGGTCTCTACACCGCTGGAAGAAGTATAATTTATTTTGAGGATAATGAACTAAGGTACCAGGCAGTGGTGAACTGTAGGCATAGGACTGTTCGATTCAGATCTGGTATGGGAGTCCAGTGGACATTCTTTGGAGGTGGTTCCCGTTCAAGGATTCCGTTGATATCTGCTGTCAAGATGGCCCAGTTATTGGAACGAGGCCATACGGGATATCTTATCTATGCTATTGATGTCATGAAAAAGAAAGAAAATTTAAGGGTCAAAGATGTGCCCGTAGTGGTGGAATTTACTGATTTCTTTTCCGGATGAGATTCCCGGATTTCCCACCGACGAGAGAGGTCGAGTTTGGGATTGAGTTACTACCAGGGACGTCTGCCTTTTTCTTGTGCCCCATATAGGATGGCACCAGCGGAGCTAAGGAGGTTAAAGATTCAATTGCAAGAGCTCCTTGACAAGGGCTAATTACGCTCTAGCGTATCGCCCTGGGGTGCACCAGTTTTATTTGTCAGAAAGAAGGATGGTCTGATGCGTCTATGCATCGATTGCAGACAACTGAACAAAGCCACAGTAAAGAACAAGTATCCGCTTCCAAGGAATTATGATTTGTTTGACCAGCTGCAGGGTACGAGGCTCTACAGTAAGATCGATCTGAGGTCGAGGTACCATCAGATTCAAGTAAGAGAAGATGATGTCTAGAAGACAGCTTTCAGGATATTACCGACGTTTCGTCGAGGGTTTCTCAAAGATTGCCAGACCCCTGACACAGCTGACTGAGATAGGAGTGCAGTTCTATTGG
Organism: Haberlea rhodopensis; assembly: GCA_907163345.1. Classification (NCBI taxonomy): domain Eukaryota; kingdom Viridiplantae; phylum Streptophyta; class Magnoliopsida; order Lamiales; family Gesneriaceae; genus Haberlea; species Haberlea rhodopensis. Next base: position 41,802 of record CAJQUN010001035.1, read on the forward strand.
TCTGAAGCTTGTGAGGAAAGCTTCCAAGAACTGAAGCGTTGTTTGTCTAACGGCACCAGTATTGGTGATTCCTTCTGAGAATAAGAGGTTTGCCTTGTACGCGGATGCGTCACTGCAGGGTTTGGGCTGTGTGTTGATGCAAGATAAGCATGTGATAGCTTATACATCAAGGCAGTTGAAGCCGCATGAGGCTAGGTATCCAGTCCATGAATTGGAGCTGGCAGCCATTGTATTTGCCTTGAAGATTTGGAGGCATTACTAGTATGGTACGTCGTTTACCATCTATACGGACCATAAGAGCCTGAAGTTTCTATTCACTTAGGCTGAATGGAATGCACAGCAAAGATGGATGGATTTACTTAAGGATTATGATTGTGAAATTGAGTACCATCCAGGTAAAGCAAACTTGATAGCAGACGCCTTAAGTCGTAAGGTGAAGAGTACTGCTGAGGATGCCATGAGTCTATCAGCTAAGATGACTTCTTATTGCCATCTGGGCTATGATTTCAATATGGACATGTCGTCTGTGCGAGTGTCGACCTTATTGGCTAAGCCAGACATATTTGAGGCGATCAGGAAGGCCCAGAGGTTGGATGATGAGGTTCAGAGGTGGACATCATTGGTACTTCAGGGTCAGCCATCCAAGTTCAGAGTGGCTGAGGATGATTCTTTGAGACTGGGCAACCGATGGGTAGTCCCAGATACACCAGAGTTGCGTAGAGGAATATTGGAGCGAGCTCACAGTAGTCGGTTCAGTATCCACCCAGGGGGAAAGAAGATGTACAAAGACCTATGCGGTCAATTCTGGTGGAGACGCATGAAGCGTGAGGTGAGCGCCTTTATTAAAAGATGTTTGATCTGCCAGCAGGTAAAGGCAGAGAGGCAGAGGCCTGGTGGCAAGCTGAAGAGCTTAGATGTAAGGACCCTAATCCTTAAGTGCGGATCAAAGGCATAATTAGAGCTAATATAAATGATCAGAGTAATTTAATCGTGTTGAGGCTATGAGCCTAAAAGTTACATGCCAAAAAAAATGAGGACTATCAATGGATTAATTACATTCCCCATCAAAAGAATGTTATCAATTATAGTTTTACACTACTTCTAGAGTAGACACTATACAAAATAATCATGTCCTTCATCTACCAAAAGTGCTCTTCAAGCTCACGGTCTCAACCCGTCTTAGCCCCCTTCATATCATGCCAAAAGTACCTACAAGGACAACCCCCAAACATGAGCAATGATATCATTCATATACAACACAATATGAATATAAAGCGTAAATGCATAATCATAATAAAACACTTCCTGTTTTTCCCATGCATTTCAAAACGCTTCCAGTTTGGTTGTCCCTGTACCATAACTCATGAGTATAATCAATAGATTATTTTTAATGGTCTAGACACGTCATGACACAATACCATCTCATCAAAATCAAATACCAGTCACCAATCCCTAGTCTGTCCATCACAATGTATTTTAATGTCCCTCGCTTATTTACATATAGGCGGCATAGAATAACCTCGCTTCAATGGACATGCGGTACTCCCACCCCTCGCCTCACATTGAGCGGCAAATATCCTTTCCTCGCCCTATATGATAACCACGCTCAAATGTGACATGCGGCGCTCCCACCCCTCGCTTCACATTTAGCGGAACCAAAACAAATAGCGGCAAGCATTAAAATCATCAAGGGATGACCACGACTCATGGGATGTGCACCAATAATCATATGCATCTACAATCATCATGCATAATTCAACATGTATTTGCATCCACAATGCATAATCACATATATACTCGCATCCACAATGCATAAACAATGAGTATATTAGATACATGTACCGTTGGGTGCCCGTACGTCCTCTACGTACCTTTTCAAAAGTGGAATTGATATGGCTTCAGTTCCTTGGTTGCGTTGCTACCTGGGATGGTTCTACACAATCACACAACCCCATATTAGAAGCCAAATAATAGTCAAATACCAAAAATTCGACAAAAGAAAGCATTTCTCAAAATTCCACAGTTGGCGATCGATCGCTTGGCTGAGGCGATCGATTGCCTCAATTTTTCCTTCGCGGCGATCGATCGCGCCAAACATGGCGATCGATCGCGCCAAACATGGCGATCGATCGCCTAACCCTTGGATTGGCCACTGCCTCTCGGCGATCGGTCGCCTCATAACAGGCGATCGATCGCCTGTCCCGAAATTTTGGTACTGCCCTTCGGCGATCGATAGCCCCATTTCAGGCGGTCGATCGCCTCGCACAGACTCGCGATTTTTCACCATTTTTGCATACCAAAACCTTCCAATCCATACCAACACTTAAACCATCAAACCAACAACATAAATAACAACATAAACCTTCAAAATACACCTCAAAATAAGCATAAATCCAACCCTCAACCAAAACCACAACAACCCAACACAAACCCATTTAAACCATTTCCAAAATCAAATAAAACACTACAAAATCAACAATGAGGCATCCATACCTCTTGGGGACTTCAAATCTCCCAATAAACTCCACAAAACAAGATTTTTGGAAAGGTTTCTCTCCACCTTTAAGCTCCAACTCGAAAATGGGAGAAAAGGAAGGGTTTGGGTGGTTTGGTAAAGTAAAATGAAAGTGAGGTAAAGGTAGGGTGGGGTTGGGGTATAAAAGGGGTTGGGTTAAATTAAAATGCATCCACAAACCCATGGTGTATAAAACACCCCAACATGATATTTTCAAAAGCATTAATCCAAAATGCACCAAAATATCAATTAACTCATGCTTTCCAAATAATTGCTAACCATGGCAAATAAATCATGCTAAAAGCAATTTTCCCCAACATGCACCCTGAAATGCACTCACCGGTCACCCTTTCCATGTGACCATGCATTTCCACACATTAAATAAATCTAGTACATAATCAATTAATTATCACCATCATTAACCATATAAATACAATTAATGTCCAAATTGCAATTAATCATTTCGGGGATATCACTTTAGAGGTACCTAAATGGAAGTGGGAGCATATATCTATGTACTTCGTGACCCACTTGCCAAGGACGGCCTCAGGATTTGATGCGATCTGGGTGATCGTGGATAGGCTGACGAAGGTGGCTCACTTCATCCCTTATAGTATGTCATATACATACTTGAAGATGGCCCAGATGTATATGCGGGATGTGGTAAGGTTGCATGGTATTCCAGTCTCGATAGTGTCTGACAGAGACCCAAGGTTCACTTCACATTTCTGGGAGGGTCTCCAGACGGCTTTGGGCACAGAGGTGAGACTGAGTACGGCCTATCACCCTCGGACAGACGGTTAGGCGGAGCGTACCATTCAGACGCTCGAGGACATGTTGAGGGCATGTATTTTGGAGTTTGATACTCCGTGGCAGGATTCACTGGCACTGGTGGAGTTCTCCTCTAATAACAGCTATCAGGCGAGCATTCCAATGGCTCCTTTTGAAGCTCTTTACGGACGACGATGTAGGTCATCGCTGTTTTGGGAGGACTTGGCTAGTAAAGCGGCCGGAGAACCGGATATGATAAGGGTTATGGAAAGAAAGATTAAGTTGATACGCCAAGAAGATGAAAGCGGCCCAGGACAGGCAAGCAGCCTATACCAATAAGCGGCGACGACCGCTGGGATTCCAATTAGGAGACAAGGTCTTCTTGAAAACCTCATCCTTTACGGGTGTAGTCCGGTTTGGTATGCGGGGGAGGTGACCTCCAAGGTATGTTGGGCCGTATGAAATTTACAGCGTATCGGTACATTGGCCTACCTTTTGGCTCTACCGCCATACCTGTCTGGCATACATGATGTTTTTCATGACTCTATGTTATGACCCCGACCCGTCTCATGTATTACAGGCTGCCCTGCTTCAAACTATTGAACTCATCTTCCTTCAAACTATTGAACTCATCTTCCTTCAATTGTCTGGCAGCTACAGAAAAGTACCGATTAAGGAACCGGGTCCTGAATACAGTCCAATCAACCGTCATACCCTGAGCTCTCAGCTCCATGACTGTGGTCTTCCACCACATGGAAGACTTCTTCGCTAACTGGAACTCTGCCAACCTCAGCCAGGCAGTCCGTGCACAGGGTGCCGATACGAATATATGTTCCAGTCTCTCAAGCCATTCCTCGGCTGCTTCCCCAGTCTCAGTCCCTTCAAATAGCGGTGGATGATAGCTCAAGAACTGGGTCAGACTTATCTCCCCTGGTAGCAGTATCTGTGCAATAGGCTCCAAGCCTACAGCAAGTGGCGGTAACGGATTCGTCTGAGCAATACTAGTGTTCATACTGCCCATATCCCCTACCTCTTCATTGAGGTTCTCCGGGTTAATAGCTGCCATGCTGCAACACAAGAGTTAACAACACTACCAAAAGCAGTTCATAATATAATAACAAAAGTATCATATTCAAAAGCATGTTAGTATAACATATATACAACAATATGCATCACATGCATACATGCCCAACAATGAATACCTAGCCAACTTGTCTCTAAAGGCTACCCTTCACTCTTCCCTGGTTATCTAACCACTGCTCTGATACCACTAAATGTGAGACCCCGTTATCAAATCAAGATATAAGGTGCAATTAAGAGAACTAATCATTCATGTGTATATATCAGAGTGATAAGTCGTGTTGATTAACCTGAGCTTAAGAGATTACAGTACCAAAAGTTTCAAAAGGAATTTCACATATTCCTACAAAAGGTACTACATTATAGTCTTACTCTACTTCTTGTAGAAGCTATAAAAAAAGATTTCTCTAACATGCTAATCCTGTAGCACTCCTTACAGCTCAGCATATCAACCCCGACCCTGGTTCTCCTCATCAAAAGCACCTACAAAGACAACCCCCCAACACATGAGCATATCATAATTCATATTCAACAAAATATGAATGTAAGACGTAAATGCATAATCATAAATACAAAGCACTTCCTGTATTTAATGGCATTTACAACGCCCATTGGTTGTCCCTGTACCATAACTCCTAATAAACACATTATATGAAATTATGGATCCTTTAATAATGTCATGACATATCACCTCTTTCTTTACACAGCCTTTGAGTCATATATCAACAGTTATTTTAATGCTTCTTTGTGAGACCCCGATATCTCAAGATACTAATAGGTGCGATTAAGAGAACTAAGCATTTCAATATATGAGTATTTAATTGTGTTGACATTTTGAGCTTACAGTTCAAATGTACCCATAAATTTGAAACAGATAATAGTTACATTTCTCAAAACAATAGGAGTGACACTATAGTTCTACTCTACTACTTGTAGAGACTACGCATAAGAACTCTGTCCTGCTATTGTAGTAGCACTCCTTACAGCTCAAAGTATCAGCCCCGACCCTAGTTCTCCTTAGCAAAAGCACCTACAAAGACAACCCCCAACACATGAGCACATAGCTATCCATATACAACACAATATGAATACATAAGACGTAAATGCATAATCATAAATACAAAACAATTCCTGTATTTTCATCGCATTTACAATGCCCATTGGTTGTCCCTGTACCACAATTCATAATCAAAACACTATATGAATGTATGGCTTCACTAATAAATGTCATGACATATCATCTCTTTTTCTTGAGTCAGTCATCATCAGTTATTTTAATGCTTCTTCGCTTTACAATCTCAAAACAAGCGGTATCTCATCTTCGCTTCTTCATACTAGCGGTATCTCATCATCGCTTAGTATGGTATACCCCGCCTTCATGTGCAAGCGAGCCTCCCCCCTCCCGCTCCACATTTTTAGCGGTCAAGCGTAAGCATTAAACCTTCACTGTGATCACCCCTGACTCGTGGAATACTCCTCTTTATTCCACATCACAATATGCAACAACAATGCATAATATGCAACAACAATGCATAATAACATGTATCAACTCTTAATGCATCACATTGCATTCATCATATGTCAAACAGACAAAAATAAGTACATGTTACCGTTGGGATGCCCGTACGTCGCTTACGTACCTTTCCAAAATGTAGTGTGTGGTGCGACTCTATCCCCTGCGTTGTGTAGCCGTCTGTGAAGGCTCTACACCAGTTTACAACACAATATTAGATGCCAATATATGATCCAAAATCAAAAATCCAACAAAATATCAATATTTCAAAACTTTGCCTCTGGCGATCGATCGCTACCACTTGGCGATCGATCGCCAAACTCCACTGTCCCATGGCGATCGATCGCGCCATTCATGGCGATCGATCGCGTGCCTTTGATTTTGGCTACTGGACCTCGGCGATCGATCGCGCCATTTGTGGCGATCGATCGCCACATGGTCTGTGCGCGACATTTTCCAGAATGTTCAACACTGATTTTCACACCTTTCATTCTAACATGTAAGACATACAACATGCCTAAACAAACATGCTAGTAGCTACAATACACTACCCTGAGTGTAATCATACAAGATATATATCCCAACCACAAACCCACATGCATTAAAAGCACCCTATAACATCAATACTCAACCAACTTTTTTCGAAAAACAGAGCATTGTCTTCCTGCCCAGATTTTTGAGTACCCACTTTCAAGCAATGAAATCTACCACATAAGTCATGAATATTGCTCGAATAAAAATGCCAAAGGCTTCACAAAACTACGATGCATATTTTCACATCAAAGGTTTACCCTAAAACCCATCTCACATGCATAATATCACCTCCTCAAAATCACTCCCAGTCCACATTTTCCAGAAAAACAGGGCATACTCTTACCCAGATTTCCGAACACCCTACTTTACATGCTTATTTCCTCAACATAAAACATGTAAAATATATAAGGAAAAATACTGAGAGTTACATAACAACACCATGTAAGCATTTAAATCGAAGGTTTTAAGAAACCTAAGCTAACATGCCATTTTTCACACCAACAAAAGTATGAACTCAACAACTAAATTTCAAACCCAGAAATGGTTTCTCACCCCTTTTTGCTCCGATTTTTGGAAGCTTCCCAAGCAATAAAAATGGAAGGTCTCCTCTCTAACTCCCTTAGCAGCTGTTGGACGAATTGTGGGAGAGAATTGGAGTGATTTCAGACATGGGAGGGTTGGGTGAGAGATGGGACAAGGGGTATGGGCAAGCAGCTGGTAGCTGGCAGCAGGGCATGGGTCAAGGGGGGTGGTTGGGTGGTGGGTTATGTGATGTGTTATGTTTTGGTCCCGGTATTTAGCACGATGTATTAAAATATCCTCACATGATATTTTTTCTCAATAAAATACTTCAATTCCCATTTAAATATGCTTTTACCAAAACAATAATACACACCCCAAAATAATTATGCCACAACCCCAACATCCCAACATATGTCGCATGCACCCCGAAATGTAACTCCTCAACCATATTAATTCAACCTCATGAATTAACACTAAATCATCATAATATAAATAAATGATTAAAATCACATAATCATTTCGAGGATATCACAATACTCCCCTACTTATAAGATTTCGCCCTCGAAATCAGCATGCACTTACCCAATATAAATAAACATAAATCACATACCAGAAAACAGTTCTGGATAGTGCTGCACTATGTGTCGCTCTGTCTCCCACGTGGCCTCCTCGACACCCCTACGATCCCACTGAACCTTGATCATAGGAATAACTTTGTTTCTCAGTCTGCGATCTGCCCTATCCAAAATCCTGATAGGCCGCTCAACATAGGAAACATCTGACTCAATCTGAACCTCAGAAGGCTACAACACATGAGAAGGATATGGCTCGTACTTCCGCAACATAGACACATGAAACACATCGTGAATGCCAGACATAGAGGGCGGTAAAGCTAACCGGTAAGCAAGAGTACCACACGCTGCAAGATCTCGTACGGCCCCACATATCTCGGGGATAACTTTCCCCGCATACCAAACCGTACCACGCCTCAAGAAAGGTGAGATCTTCAGAAAGACTCTGTCGCCCAACTGAAACTCCAACGGCCTACGCCGCTGATTGGCATACGCTGCCTGTCTGTCCTGAGCTGCCTTCATCTTTTGCCTTATCACTTTTACCTTTTCTTCCATTTCCCCGATCAAATCTGGTCCTCCGACTGATTTGCGATCCCCGTCATCCCAACACAAGGGTGACCTACAACGCCTACCATAGAGGGCCTTGAAAGGAGCCATCTGTATACTTGCCTGGTAGCTGTTGTTGTAAGAGAACTCCACCAAGGCTATCGAGTCCTGCCATGAAGTGTCGAACTCTAGCACACAAGCTCTCAACATATCTTCGAGCGTCTGTATTGTACGCTCGGTCTGTCCGTCCGTCTGAGGGTGATAGGTTGTGCTCAGCCTCAACTCCGTACCTAGAGCTGTCTGCAGACCCTCCCAAAAGTGAGATGTAAACCGCGGATCTCGATCAGATACAATCGAAACAGGGATCCCGTGCAGTCTCACCACATCTCTGATATATAACTGTGCCATCCTCAAGTGCGTATATGTCATACAGTAGGGAATGAAATGAGCACTCTTTGTCAATCTGTCGACGACTACCCATATAGCATCGAAACCTGAAACATTCCTTGGTAAGTGGGTCACGAAGTCCATGGATATGTGCTCCCACTTCCACTGTGGTATCTCCAAGCTCCTTAGCTCACCTCCAGGCCTCTGTCTCTCAGGCTTCACCTGTTGACAGATCAAACATCTCTTGACGAATGAGGTGACATCTTGTTTCATACGCCTCCACCAGAACTGGTTGCGTAGATCCTTATACATCTTTTTCCCGCCCGGGTGGACACTCATCCTGCTGCAATGAGCTCGCTGTAATATACCCTGACGCAACTCGGGTGTATCTGGAACCACCCATCTGTCGCCAAGTCTCAGAGAACCGTCCTCAGCCACTTTGAATCTCGATGGCTGCCCTGAATGAACCACTGACATCCATCTCTGAACCTCTGTATCGGTCCCCTGAGCTTTCCTGATGTGATCATAAATAACAGGCTCAGCTAATAAGGTCAAAACCTGTACTGGTGAAGTAGACACATCATAATCAAATCCCAAATGGCAGTAGGAGCCCAACATAGCTGATAGACACATGGCATCCTCTGCTGTGCTCCTCACCTTCCGACTCAAAGCGTCGGCTGTCAAGTTTGCTTTCCCGGGATGGTATAGGATTTCACAATCATAATCCTTCAGCAGATACATCCATCTCCTCTGCCTCATGTTCAGCTCAGCCCGTGTAAACAAGAACTTCAGGCTTTTGTGATCAGTGAAGATGGTGAATGAGGTACCGTATAAGTAGTGTCGCCATATCTTCAAGGCGAACACTATAGCTGCTAGCTCCAGATCATGGACCGGATACCTCGCCTCATGTGGCTTCAATTGTATCGAAGCGTAAGCCACAACGTGCTTATCCTGCATCAGCACGCATCCTAAACCCTGAAGCGATGCGTCGGTATAGAGAACGAACCCTTTGTTCTCCCTGGGAATTACCAAAACTGGCGCTGAAGTCAATCTGTGCTTCAACTCCTGGAAACTCTGCTCACAAGTTTCCGACCAAAGGAATGGAACTCCCTTCTGAGTCAGCTGTGTAAGTGGCTTGGCGATCTTTGAGAAACCCTCGACGAAACGTCGGTAATAGCCAGCCAACCCAAGAAAACTCCGAATCTCACTGACTGAAGTAGGGGTAGACCAATCCATAACTGCCTCTATCTTCCTCGGGTCTACTGATATCCCCTCTCGTGATATGATATGGCCCAAAAATGATACACTGCTCAGCCAAAACTCACACTTGCTGAGTTTGGCGTACAACTGATGATTTCTGAGAATTTGAAGTACTGTCCTCAAATGATCGGCATGTTCCTCCTCACTCCTTGAGTATACGAGGATGTCATCAATGAATACGATCACAAACTGATCGAGGTACTCCTGAAATACTCTGTTCATCAAGCTCATAAAAACTGCAGGTGCATTTGTCACTCCGAATGGCATCACTAAGAACTCGTAGTGCCCATACCGAGTTCTAAAAGCCGTCTTTTGGACATCGCCAGCTCTAACCCGCACCTGATGATAGCCGAACCTCAAGTCTATCTTCGAGTACACCTCTGTACCTTGAAGCTGATCGAACAGGTCATCAATCCTCGGAAGTGGATATCTGTTCTTCACTGTGGCCTTGTTCAGTTGCCTGTAGTCAATGCACAGACGCATTGAACCATCCTTCTTTTTCACGAACAATACTGGTGCACCCCAAGGCGATACACTAGGATGAATGTATCCCTTGTCAAGGAGCTCCTGTAATTGCACTTTCAGCTCCCTCAGCTCTGCCGGTGCCATCCTGTATGGGGCACGACAAATAGCAGAAGTCCCCGGCAGCAGCTCAGTGGCGAACTCAACATCCCTGACAGGCGGAAACCCCGGAATCTCATCTGGGAATACATCAATGAACTCCGCCACGACTGGAATGTCCTCGGCTCTCACTTCCTTCTCTTCTGATGCATTCACGGCATAAATAAGGTACCCAGTGTGGCCACGTTCCAATAACCGCGACATCTTAACCGCTGAGATCACTGGAATCCTTGGACGAGAGCCGTCCCCATAAAAAGTCCACTGGAACCCCTGATCAGATAGAAAACGTACCATCCTCTGTCGGCAATCTACCACAGCTCGGTATCTGCTCAACACATCAATGCCGATAATGCAGTCAAAATCTGCCATCTCTAACTGAATCAGATCGGCCCTCAGATCATTGCCCTCAAAATAAATGAGGCAATCAGATAACAGTCGGTCCGCAATCACATGCTTTCCCGTGGGTGTCAAGACCATGAGAGGCGTGGGTAACAGAGACGAGCACAAGTGGTGTCTCTCCACAAAAGCAACAGATACAAAAGAATGAGAAGCACCTGTATCTACCAAAATAAATGCAGGGTACGTAAATAAATGACACGTACCAGCAATGACCTCCTCCGGGGCTGCCTCAGCCTGCTCCCTAGTCAGTGCATACACTTGTCCCTGCGGTGGTCCTGTCGCCTGACCTCCCTGGGGTCGAGGCACAAACTGCTGCCTCGGTGGTGCCGTCCTAGCATCAAATCTTGGCCTATTCGGCCCTGAGTCTGCCTGACTTGCCCGATTGGGGCAATTCCGAGCTAAGTGGCCCACCTTGCCACAAACATAACAGCCTCGGCAGTCACGTGACAAGTGAAATCCTCCACAGTGGTCACACCTGTCCCCTCCTGCCTTACTCCCCTGTGTAGGTCCTCGATTGCTCTGCTTCTGACTCTGAGATTTCTTCCCGGTAAATCTGGAAGATGATGAGGCTCCACGAGCCTTGAACTGATCCCTTCGTGGTTTCAAACTATCAGTAACAGGCCTCTGTGATGGCACGGAAGAGGGTACAACGTCCTTATACGCTCCCACAGCAATCTCTGCCAGCTCTGCCCTAGTCAGGGCGTTATCAAAAGAGCTGGGGTTGTTGGAGACAACCCGGTCAAACAGTGAGGAATACTGCAAAGCAAAGTCTGAAACTGACATGTTGCCCTGCTTCAAATTAGTGAACTCGTCCTCCTTGACTTGTCTGGCAGCGGCAGAAAAATACCGGTTAAGAAACCGGGTCCTGAATACAGTCCAGTCCACTACCATACCTTGGGCCCTCAGCTCCATCACAGTGGTCTTCCACCACATAGAAGGCTTCTTCGCCATCTGAAACTCGGCTAACCTCAGCCATGAGGTACGTGCACAGGGCGCAGTCACAAGTATCTGCTCTATCCGTTCTAGCCACTCTTCAGCCCCTTCTCCAGATTCGGTCCCCTCAAACATGGGTGGACGGAAGTTCAAAAACTGTGTCAAACTGAGCTCCCCTGGTAATAACATCTGTTCACTGGTCTCCACTCCTACAGCAGGTGGCGGTAAAGGATTTATATGAGCAACACTAGCATTCATACTGCCCATATCCCCTACCTCTTCATTGAGGTTCTCCGGGTTAATAGCCGCCATGCTGCAACACAAGAGTTAACAACAATACCAAAAGCAGTTCATAGTATAAGCCGTTAGATAACAAGAGTATCATATTCAAAGCATGTTAGTATAACACTTATACAAAAATATGCATCACATGCATAACATGCCCAACAATGAATACCTAACCAACTTGTCTCTAAAGGCTACACTTCACTCTTCCCTGGTTATCTAACCACTGCTCTGATACCACTAAATGTGAGACCCCGATATCTCAAGATACTAATAGGTGCGATTAAGAGAACTAAGCATTTCAATATCAGAGTATTTAATCGTGTTGACATTTTGAGCTTACAGTTCAAATGTACCCATAAATTTGAAACAGATAATAGTTACATTTCTCAAAACAATAGGAGTGACACTATAGTTCTACTCTACTACTTGTAGAGACTACGCATAAGAACTCTGTCCTGCTATTGTAGTAGCACTCCTTACAGCTCAAAGTATCAGCCCCGACCCTAGTTCTCCTTAGCAAAAGCACCTACAAAGACAACCCCCAACACATGAGCACATAGCTATCCATATACAACACAATATGAATACATAAGGCGTAAATGCATAATCATAAATACAAAACAATTCCTGTATTTTCATCGCATTTACAATGCCCATTGGTTGTCCCTGTACCACAATTCATAATCAAAACACTATATGAATGTATGGCTTCACTAATAAATGTCATGACATATCATCTCTTTTTCTTGAGTCAGTCATCATCAGTTATTTTAATGCTTCTTCGCTTTACAATCTCAAAACAAGCGGTATCTCATCTTCGCTTCTTCATACTAGCGGTATCTCATCATCGCTTAGTATGGTATACCCCGCCTCCATGTGCAAGCGAGTTTTTAGCGGTCAAGCGTAAGCATTAAACCTTCACTGTGATCACCCCTGACTCGTGGAATACTCCTCTTTATTCCACATCACAATATGCAACAACAATGCATAATATGCAACAACAATGCATAATAACATGTATCAACTCTTAATGCATCACATTGCATTCATCATATGTCAAACAGACAAAAATAAGTACATGTTACCGTTGGGATGCCCGTACGTCGCTTACGTACCTTTCCAAAATGTAGTGTGTGGTGCGACTCTATCCCCTGCGTTGTGTAGCCGTCTGTGAAGGCTCTACACCAGTTTACAACACAATATTAGATGCCAATATATGATCCAAAATCAAAAATCCAACAAAATATCAATATTTCAAAACTTTGCCTCTGGCGATCGATCGCTACCACTTGGCGATCGATCGCCAAACTCCACTGTCCCATGGCGATCGATCGCGCCATTCATGGCGATCGAGCGCGTGCCTTTGATTTTGGCTACTGGACCTCGGCGATCGATCGCGCCATTTGTGGCGATCGATCGCCACATGGTCTGTGCGCGACATTTTCCAGAATGTTCAACACTGATTTTCACACCTTTCATTCTAACATGTAAGACATACAACATGCCTAAACAAACATGCTAGTAGCTACAATACACTACCCTGAGTGTAATCATACAAGATATATATCCCAACCACAAACCCACATGCATTAAAAGCACCCTATAACATCAATACTCAACCAACTTTTTTCGAAAAACAGAGCATTGTCTTCCTGCCCAGATTTTTGAGTACCCACTTTCAAGCAATGAAATCTACCACATAAGTCATGAATATTGCTCGAATAAAAATGCCAAAGGCTTCACAAAACTACGATGCATATTTTCACATCAAAGGTTTACCCTAAAACCCATCTAACATGCATAATATCACCTCCTCAAAATCACTCCCAGTCCACATTTTCCAGAAAAACAGGGCATACTCTTACCCAGATTTCCGAACACCCTACTTTACATGCTTATTTCCTCAACATAAAACATGTAAAATATATAAGGAAAAATACTGAGAGTTACATAACAACACCATGTAAGCATTTAAATCGAAGGTTTTAAGAAACCTAAGCTAACATGCCATTTTTCACACCAACAAAAGTATGAACTCAACAACTAAATTTCAAACCCAGAAATGGTTTCTCACCCATTTTTGCTCCGATTTTTGGAAGCTTCCCAAGCAATAAAAATGGAAGGTCTCCTCTCTAACTCCCTTAGCAGCTGTTGGACGAATTGTGGGAGAGAATTGGAGTGATTTCAGACATGGGAGGGTTGGGTGAGAGATGGGACAAGGGGTATGGGCAAGCAGCTGGTAGCTGGCAGCAGGGCATGGGTCAAGGGGGGTGGTTGGGTGGTGGGTTATGTGATGTGTTATGTTTTGGTCCCGGTATTTAGCACGATGTATTAAAATATCCTCACATGATATTTTTTCTCAATAAAATACTTCAATTCCCATTTAAATATGCTTTTACCAAAACAATAATACACACCCCAAAATAATTATGCCACAACCCCAACATCCCAACATATGTCGCATGCACCCCGAAATGTAACTCCTCAACCATATTAATTCAACCTCATGAATTAACACTAAATCATCATAATATAAATAAATGATTAAAATCACATAATCATTTCGGGGATATCACAATACTCCCCTACTTATAAGATTTCGCCCTCGAAATCAGCATGCACTTACCCAATATAAATAAACATAAATCACATACCAGAAAACAGTTCTGGATAGTGCTGCACCATGTGTCGCTCTGTCTCCCACGTGGCCTCCTCGACACCCCTACGATCCCACTGAACCTTGATCATAGGAATAACTTTGTTTCTCAGTCTGCGATCTGCCCTATCCAAAATCCTGATAGGCCGCTCAACATAGGAAACATCTGACTCAATCTGAACCTCAGAAGGCTACAACACATGAGAAGGATCTGGCTCGTACTTCCGCAACATAGACACATGAAACACATCGTGAATGCCAGACATAGAGGGCGGTAAAGCTAACCGGTAAGCCAGAGTACCACACGCTGCAAGATCTCGTACGGCCCCACATATCTCGGGGATAACTTTCCCCGCATACCAAACCGTACCACGCCTCAAGAAAGGTGAGATCTTCAGAAAGACTCTGTCGCCCAACTGAAACTCCAACGGCCTACGCCGCTGATTGGCATACGCTGCCTGTCTGTCCTGAGCTGCCTTCATCTTTTGCCTTATCACTTTTACCTTTTCTTCCATTTCCCCGATCAAATCTGGTCCTCCGACTGATTTGCGATCCCCGTCATCCCAACACAAGGGTGACCTACAACGCCTACCATAGAGGGCCTTGAAAGGAGCCATCTGTATACTTGCCTGGTAGCTGTTGTTGTAAGAGAACTCCACCAAGGCTATCGAGTCCTGCCATGAAGTGTCGAACTCTAGCACACAAGCTCTCAACATATCTTCGAGCGTCTGTATTGTACGCTCGGTCTGTCCGTCCGTCTGAGGGTGATAGGTTGTGCTCAGCCTCAACTCCGTACCTAGAGCTGTCTGCAGACCCTCCCAAAAGTGAGATGTAAACCGCGGATCTCGATCAGATACAATCGAAACAGGGATCCCGTGCAGTCTCACCACATCTCTGATATATAACTGTGCCATCCTCAAGTGCGTATATGTCATACAGTAGGGAATGAAATGAGCACTCTTTGTCAATCTGTCGACGACTACCCATATAGCATCGAAACCTGAAACATTCCTTGGTAAGTGGGTCACGAAGTCCATGGATATGTGCTCCCACTTCCACTGTGGTATCTCCAAGCTCCTTAGCTCACCTCCAGGCCTCTGTCTCTCAGGCCTTCACCTGTTGACAGATCAAACATCTCTTGACGAATGAGGTGACATCTTGTTTCATACGCCTCCACCAGAACTGGTTGCGTAGATCCTTATACATCTTTTTCCCGCCCGGGTGGACACTCATCCTGCTGCAATGAGCTCGCTGTAATATACCCTGACGCAACTCGGGTGTATCTGGAACCACCCATCTGTCGCCAAGTCTCAGAGAACCGTCCTCAGCCACTTTGAATCTCGATGGCTGCCCTGAATGAACCACTGACATCCATCTCTGAACCTCTGTATCGGTCCCCTGAGCTTTCCTGATGTGATCATAAATAACAGGCTCAGCTAATAAGGTCAAAACCTGTACTGGTGAAGTAGACACATCATAATCAAATCCCAAATGGCAGTAGGAGCCCAACATAGCTGATAGACACATGGCATCCTCTGCTGTGCTCCTCACCTTCCGACTCAAAGCGTCGGCTGTCAAGTTTGCTTTCCCGGGATGGTATAGGATTTCACAATCATAATCCTTCAGCAGATACATCCATCTCCTCTGCCTCATGTTCAGCTCAGCCCGTGTAAACAAAACTTCAGGCTTTTGTGATCAGTGAAGATGGTGAATGAGGTACCGTATAAGTAGTGTCGCCATATCTTCAAGGCGAACACTATAGCTGCTAGCTCCAGATCATGGACCGGATACCTCGCCTCATGTGGCTTCAATTGTATCGAAGCGTAAGCCACAACGTGCTTATCCTGCATCAGCACGCATCCTAAACCCTGAAGCGATGCGTCGGTATAGAGAACGAACCCTTTGTTCTCCCTGGGAATTACCAAAACTGGCGCTGAAGTCAATCTGTGCTTCAACTCCTGGAAACTCTGCTCACAAGTTTCCGACCAAAGGAATGGAACTCCCTTCTGAGTCAGCTGTGTAAGTGGCTTGGCGATCTTTGAGAAACCCTCGACGAAACGTCGGTAATAGCCAGCCAACCCAAGAAAACTCCGAATCTCACTGACTGAAGTAGGGGTAGACCAATCCATAACTGCCTCTATCTTCCTCGGGTCTACTGATATCCCCTCTCGTGATATGATATGGCCCAAAAATGATACACTGCTCAGCCAAAACTCACACTTGCTGAGTTTGGCGTACAACTGATGATTTCTGAGAATTTGAAGTACTGTCCTCAAATGATCGGCATGTTCCTCCTCACTCCTTGAGTATACGAGGATGTCATCAATGAATACGATCACAAACTGATCGAGGTACTCCTGAAATACTCTGTTCATCAAGCTCATAAAAACTGCAGGTGCATTTGTCACTCCGAATGGCATCACTAAGAACTCGTAGTGCCCATACCGAGTTCTAAAAGCCGTCTTTTGGACATCGCCAGCTCTAACCCGCACCTGATGATAGCCGAACCTCAAGTCTATCTTCGAGTACACCTCTGTACCTTGAAGCTGATCGAACAGGTCATCAATCCTCGGAAGTGGATATCTGTTCTTCACTGTGGCCTTGTTCAGTTGCCTGTAGTCAATGCACAGACGCATTGAACCATCCTTCTTTTTCACGAACAATACTGGTGCACCCCAAGGCGATACACTAGGATGAATGTATCCCTTGTCAAGGAGCTCCTGTAATTGCACTTTCAGCTCCCTCAGCTCTGCCGGTGCCATCCTGTATGGGGCACGACAAATAGCAGAAGTCCCCGGCAGCAGCTCAGTGGCGAACTCAACATCCCTGACAGGCGGAAACCCCGGAATCTCATCTGGGAATACATCAATGAACTCCGCCACGACTGGAATGTCCTCGGCTCTCACTTCCTTCTCTTCTGATGCATTCACGGCATAAATAAGGTACCCAGTGTGGCCACGTTCCAATAACCGCGACATCTTAACCGCTGAGATCACTGGAATCCTTGGACGAGAGCCGTCCCCATAAAAAGTCCACTGGAACCCCTGATCAGATAGAAAACGTACCATCCTCTGTCGGCAATCTACCACAGCTCGGTATCTGCTCAACACATCAATGCCGATAATGCAGTCAAAATCTGCCATCTCTAACTGAATCAGATCGGCCCTCAGATCATTGCCCTCAAAATAAATGAGGCAATCAGATAACAGTCGGTCCGCAATCACATGCTTTCCCGTGGGTGTCAAGACCATGAGAGGCGTGGGTAACAGAGACGAGCACAAGTGGTGTCTCTCCACAAAAGCAACAGATACAAAAGAATGAGAAGCACCTGTATCTACCAAAATAAATGCAGGGTACGTAAATAAATGACACGTACCAGCAATGACCTCCTCCGGGGCTGCCTCAGCCTGCTCCCTAGTCAGTGCATACACTTGTCCCTGCGGTGGTCCTGTCGCCTGACCTCCCTGGGGTCGAGGCACAAACTGCTGCCTCGGTGGTGCCGTCCTAGCATCAAATCTTGGCCTATTCGGCCCTGAGTCTGCCTGACTTGCCCGATTGGGGCAATTCCGAGCTAAGTGGCCCACCTTGCCACAAACATAACAGCCTCGGCAGTCACGTGACAAGTGAAATCCTCCACAGTGGTCACACCTGTCCCCTCCTGCCTTACTCCCCTGTGTAGGTCCTCGATTGCTCTGCTTCTGACTCTGAGATTTCTTCCCGGTAAATCTGGAAGATGATGAGGCTCCACGAGCCTTGAACTGATCCCTTCGTGGTTTCAAACTATCAGTAACAGGCCTCTGTGATGGCACGGAAGAGGGTACAACGTCCTTATACGCTCCCACAGCAATCTCTGCCAGCTCTGCCCTAGTCAGGGCGTTATCAAAAGAGCTGGGGTTGTTGGAGACAACCCGGTCAAATAGTTCTGGCCTTAGTCCCTTCAGGAAATGCCTCATCTTTGCATGGCTGCTCACAGCGATGTGGGGGACATACCTCAACAGTGAGGAATACTGCAAAGCAAAGTCTGAAACTGACATGTTGCCCTGCTTCAAATTAGTGAACTCGTCCTCCTTGACTTGTCTGGCAGCGGCAGAAAAATACCGGTTAAGAAACCGGGTCCTGAATACAGTCCAGTCCACTACCATACCTTGGGCCCTCAGCTCCATCACAGTGGTCTTCCACCACATAGAAGGCTTCTTCGCCATCTGAAACTCGGCTAACCTCAGCCATGCGGTACGTGCACAGGGCGCAGTCACAAGTATCTGCTCTATCCGTTCTAGCCACTCTTCAGCCCCTTCTCCAGATTCGGTCCCCTCAAACATGGGTGGACGGAAGTTCAAAAACTGTGTCAAACTGAGCTCCCCTGGTAATAACATCTGTGCACTGGTCTCCACTCCTACAGCAGGTGGCGGTAAAGGATTTATATGAGCAACACTAGCATTCATACTGCCCATATCCCCTACCTCTTCATTGAGGTTCTCCGGGTTAATAGCCGCCATGATGCAACACAAGAGTTAACAACAATACCAAAAGCAGTTCATAGTATAAGCCGTTAGATAACAAGAGTATCATATTCAAAGCATGTTAGTATAACACTTATACAAAAATATGCATCACATGCATAACATGCCCAACAATGAATACCTAACCAACTTGTCTCTAAAGGCTACACTTCACTCTTCCCTGGTTATCTAACCACTGCTCTGATACCACTAAATGTGAGACCCCGATATCTCAAGATACTAATAGGTGCGATTAAGAGAACTAAGCATTTCAATATCAGAGTATTTAATCGTGTTGACATTTTGAGCTTACAGTTCAAATGTACCCATAAATTTGAAACAGATAATAGTTACATTTCTCAAAACAATAGGAGTGACACTATAGTTCTACTCTACTACTTGTAGAGACTACGCATAAGAACTCTGTCCTGCTATTGTAGTAGCACTCCTTACAGCTCAAAGTATCAGCCCCGACCCTAGTTCTCCTTAGCAAAAGCACCTACAAAGACAACCCCCAACACATGAGCACATAGCTATCCATATACAACACAATATGAATACATAAGGCGTAAATGCATAATCATAAATACAAAACAATTCCTGTATTTTCATCGCATTTACAATGCCCATTGGTTGTCCCTGTACCACAATTCATAATCAAAACACTATATGAATGTATGGCTTCACTAATAAATGTCATGACATATCATCTCTTTTTCTTGAGTCAGTCATCATCAGTTATTTTAATGCTTCTTCGCTTTACAATCTCAAAACAAGCGGTATCTCATCTTCGCTTCTTCATACTAGCGGTATCTCATCATCGCTTAGTATGGTATACCCCGCCTCCATGTGCAAGCGAGTTTTTAGCGGTCAAGCGTAAGCATTAAACCTTCACTGTGATCACCCCTGACTCGTGGAATACTCCTCTTTATTCCACATCACAATATGCAACAACAATGCATAATATGCAACAACAATGCATAATAACATGTATCAACTCTTAATGCATCACATTGCATTCATCATATGTCAAACAGACAAACATAAGTACATGTTACCGTTGGGATGCCCGTACGTCGCTTACGTACATTTCCAAAATGTAGTGTGTGGTGGGACTCTATCCCCTGCGTTGTGTAGCCGTCTGTGAAGGCTCTACACCAGTGTACAACACAATATTAGATGCCAATATATGATCCAAAATCAAAAATCCAACAAAATATCAATATTTCAAAACTTTGCCTCTGGCGATCGATCGCTACCACTTGGCGATCGATCGCCAAACTCCACTGTCCCATGGTGATCGATCGCGCCATTCATGGCGATCGATCGCGTGCCTTTGATTTTGGCTACTGGACCTCGGCGATCGATCGTGCCATTTGTGGCGATCGATCGCCACATGGTCTGTGCGCGACATTTTCCAGAATGTTCAACACTGATTTTCACACCTTTCATTCTAACATGTAAGACATACAACATGCCTAAACAAACATGCTAGTAGCTACAATACACTACCCTGAGTGTAATCATACAAGATATATATCCCAACCACAAACCCACATGCATTAAAAGCACCCTATAACATCCATACTCAACCAACTTTTTTCGAAAAACAGAGCATTGTCTTCCTGCCCAGATTTTTGAGTACCCACTTTCAAGCAATGAAATCTACCACATAAGTCATGAATATTGCTCGAATAAAAATGCCAAAGGCTTCACAAAACTACGATGCATATTTTCACATCAAAGGTTTACCCTAAAACCCATCTAACATGCATAATATCACCTCCTCAAAATCACTCCCAGTCCACATTTTCCAGAAAAACAGGGCATACTCTTACCCAGATTTCCGAACACCCTACTTTACATGCTTATTTCCTCAACATAAAACATGTAAAATATATAAGGAAAAATACTGAGAGTTACAAAACAACACCATGTAAGCATTTAAATCGAAGGTTTTAAGAAACCTAAGCTAACATGCCATTTTTCACACCAACAAAAGTATGAACTCAACAACTAAATTTCAAACCCAGAAATGGTTTCTCACCCCTTTTTGCTCAGATTTTTGGAAGCTTCCCAAGCAATAAAAATGGAAGGTCTCCTCTCTAACTCCCTTAGCAGCTGTTGGACGAATTGTGGGAGAGAATTGGAGTGATTTCAGACATGGGAGGGTTGGGTGAGAGATGGGACAAGGGGTATGGGCAAGCAGCTGGTAGCTGGCAGCAGGGCATGGGTCAAGGGGGGTGGTTGGGTGGTGGGTTATGTGATGTGTTATGTTTTGGTCCCGGTATTTAGCACGATGTATTAAAATATCCTCACATGATATTTTATAGTATTTTCTCAATAAAATACTTCAATTCCCATTTAAATATGCTTTTACCAAAACAATAATACACACCCCAAAATAATTATGCCACAACCCCAACATCCCAACATATGTCGCATGCACCCCGAAATGTAACTCCTCAACCATATTAATTCAACCTCATGAATTAACACTAAATCATCATAATATAAATAAATGATTAAAATCACATAATCATTTCGGGGATATCACAATACTCCCCTACTTATAAGATTTCGCCCTCGAAATCAGCATGCACTTACCCAATATAAATAAACATAAATCACATACCAGAAAACAGTTCTGGATAGTGCTGCACCATGTGTCGCTCTGTCTCCCACGTGGCCTCCTCGACACCCCTATGATCCCACTGAACCTTGATCATAGGAATAACTTTGTTTCTCATTCTGCGATCTACCCTATCCAAAATCCTGATAGGCCGCTCAACATAGGAAACATCTGACTCAATCTGAACCTCAGAAGGCTGCAACACATGAGAAGGATCTGGCTCGTACTTCCGCAACATAGACACATGAAACACATCGTGAATGCCAGACAAAGAGGGCGGTAAAGCTAACCGGTAAGCCAGAGTACCCACACGCTGCAAGATCTCGTACGGCCCCACATATCTCGGGGATAACTTTCCCCGCATACCAAACCGTACCACGCCTCTGAAAGGTGAGATCTTCAGAAAGACTCTGTCGCCCAACTGAAACTCCAACGGCCTACGCCGCTGATTGGCATACGCTGCCTGTCTGTCCTGAGCTGCCTTCATCTTTTGCCTTATCACTTTTACCTTTTCTTCCATTTCCCCGATCAAATCTGGTCCTCCGACTGATTTGCGATCCCCGTCATCCCAACACAAGGGTGACCTACAACGCCTACCATAGAGGGCCTCGAAAGGAGCCATCTGTATACTTGCCTGGTAGCTGTTGTTGTAAGAGAACTCCACCAAGGCCATCGAGTCCTGCCATGAAGTGTCGAACTCGAGCACACAAGCTCTCAACATATCTTCGAGCGTCTGTATTGTACGCTCGGTCTGTCCGTCCGTCTGCGGGTGATAGGCTGTGCTCAGCCTCAACTCCGTACCTAGAGCTGTCTGCAGACCCTCCCAAAAGTGAGATGTAAACCGCGGATCTCGATCAGATACAATCGAAACAGGGATCCCGTGCAGTCTCACCACATCTCTGATATATAACTGTGCCATCCTCAAGTGCGTATATGTCATACAGTAGGGAATGAAATGAGCACTCTTTGTCAATCTGTCGACAACTACCCATATAGCATCGAAACCTGAAACAGTCCTTGGTAAGTGGGTCACGAAGTCCATGGATATGTGCTCCCACTTCCACTGTGGTATCTCCAAGCTCCTTAGCTCACCTCCAGGCCTCTGTCTCTCAGCCTTCACCTATTGACAGATCAAACATCTCTTGACGAATGAGGTGACATCTTGTTTCATACGCCTCCACCAGAACTGGTTGCGTAGATCCTTATACATCTTTTTCCCGCCCGGGTGGACACTCATCCTGCTGCAATGAGCTCGCTGTAATATACCCTGACGCAACTCGGGTGTATCTTGAACCACCCATCTGTCGCCAAGTCTCAGAGAACCGTCCTCACCCTACTTTTCTCCGATTTTTGAGAGGCTTCCAAGGAATGAAAAAGGCAAGGCTCCTCACGATTTTGCTTAGCAGATGCTGGAGGTTATTTGGGAGAAAAAGCTCGAGATTTGGAAATGGAGGAGAAGGCTGAATGATTGTGCCAAGTGGGGTGATTAATCAGCCTTTGTACAGTTGATTGGTATGGGTTGGGGGGGTGGTTGGGTGTTGGGTGGTATGATGTGTTATGTTTTGGTCCCGGTATTTAGCACGATGCTTTAAAAAATCCTCACATGATATTTATAGTATTTTCTCAATAAAATACTTCAATTCCCATTTAGACATGCTTCACCAAAACAAATAACACACACCCCAAATAAACATGTCACAACCCCAAAATCCCAACATATATCACATGCACCCTGAAATGTATCTCCTCAATAATATTAATTCAACCCCATGAATTAACACCAAAAATCATCATAATTTAAATAAATGATTAAAATCACATAATCATTTCGGGGATATCACAGATTGTTAAATACTAAGGCTGTCAAGGGATGACAGGAATTCGGATTTGTTGGGTGTCACTGTCGACACAAGCGTTGAAGATGCAATGGGTTTATTGCATATCCTTTCAGAATTTGCGACTCTGTGGAGTCTCGAATGTTTATTTTGATAAGGATGTGATTCTTGGAACATCCGGAAGTGGACATCTTGTGAGTTGTATTTTTGTGTGAATCTGCGGTCGTGAGTTGCCCAAATTAAGTTGCAATGATGCGACTACTCCTTTGATGGAGGAGGTTTGAAAAGTGGAAACCAGGGTTGGTATGTGTACACAGTGGTATACTAGAGTTTCCCTTGTAACGATGTGTGTTAGACATCGTGAGTCATGGTAGAGACGTCATTGATTGATATCTACGATAGAATCGGGAGCGATTCGAATCCTTGCAGTTTCAGTTGACTAACTGCTTTTGGATTGTTAGCGTTGGGTTGTTGCGGCTGTACTAGGAGTACGCCTGTGCTAATTTCGAGGATGAAATTCTTTTAGTGGGGATATTGTGATGACCAGGGATTATAGATGTTAATCCCGGAGTATTAATAACCCCTAAAGTTTTATACGTGGCGATTTGGAGTTTAATCGCGGTGTTGGGCCTCCCGACCTCGTCTATTTGGGTAGTTGGGATTGTTGGATCCCGAGGTTGAGATTGTATTCTCATTTGGGTGAAAAACCTATGAGTTGAGTTTTTAGTGTGACTCGGGATCTGGGGTGCTTTGTGTGGGCACCGGTAGGGGGTTTTGAAGTTAGAGAGAGAGTTTTTGAAAACAGATGATTTTTAATGAATCATGATGTATTTGTGGGGCTATTGGTATTTTGGGGTAATTTTGCTATAAATACCAGTTGCACCCGTGAGTTTAATTTTAGAAATCATTTCAGCTCCTTGCCCGCCTCTCTCTCTCTCCCCGTCTGCCCTTCCCGTCTCCCCCAACCCTCGCCCGTAAAAACCGTGGGCCCGCCGCCGTCCGGCCACCATCCGGCGCGTCCGGACCGCCGTTGGATTCGTCTCTTCCAGGCGCAACTTTCCACACCAGGAATTTGAAGTTTCGTCGAGATTTGCGTTCGGATTTTTCCAGAAAAGCGCAGAGGTCTGTTTCTACGGTTCTTCAATTTTCGATCGATTTCCTTCCGATTTTCGATTGGGTAACCTTCCTTACCCCTTTTTCGTTCTTCTCCTGTAATTCCCTGCTAATTTTGGTGTTATTGGTTCGAATTTTTCCCTGCATGCGTGAGGGTTGTGTTCGATTTTAGGGGTTTTGGCAGGAGGGGCGATTGTTCATGATGTTGATCGCTTATTTCATGTTTTAGTTGAATTATGGTGCTTAGTTGGGTTCGAATTGTGATGTTAGGGTTCGAAAATTGAAGGGTGGTTCTTGAACAATTTTCGTTGATGTCTCATTCGTTTTCCCTCCCCGCATGTGCCCTGCCCCGGGTCTTTTAAATGGTTAATTGTCGTGTGTTGACAATATTTTTGTATAAGGGTTATGGGTGTGCTTGAGCATGGGTTTGCATGTTCATAAATAATTGTGAATTATTTATCGTATTAGCACATCATTCCTCGGGGCATGGAACCCAAGCAAGGTTTGGCTTGGACTACGGAGATTTAAGGTACATGCGACGTACGAGCATTACTTTATATGAGAGCATTTGTGAAATGCATAATGTATTTTGATTGCATTAGATGGTTGTGCATATGGTTATATATATATGTGTTGATATAGCTGTGGATCGACCTAATCTTGATATCGCCGCCACAAGCGTGCGTGATATTAGAGTAGTATAACCTTATAAGATATATGGGGTACTGGATGTATATGACCATTGTAGGGCATTGAGATGCCTGAGAATGATCGTGGAATCATGTATTCATTATAAGACATTTGAGATGTCTAAGTATAATGGAGAATTGGTAAAATAAATGCTAGGCATTTGAGCTATCTGTGATTGATAGCGAAGTTGAGAAATCAGTATTTGATATTGAGATATCCATATTTGCATGTATAATGATTTTGGAATCACTATCTATTGATATTCGAGAATTAGGCATGCGATGAGTTAAATCAATGTGTTGATTTACTGATTTTTGAGATTTGATGAGTTTGATGATTGTGAGAACAGGGACAGTACACGGAATCCCGGATGAGGACGTTGCCATCCAGGGAGTATCATTTAAAATTCATTAGTATTTACTTTTGTTGTAAATTATGAATTTCATTGTTGTGATTATGAGATTTTGTGTATTGGTATGCTCACCCCGTTGGGGGCTGTCTCTGTTGGGGCAGGTGAACAGGTACATCGATGGCTTTGGAGCTGAGCTCGAGCTGTTGATTGGGTGTACTCCCAGGATCGTGGTACCAGGGCTTGATGGAGCACGATATCGTATAGGGTACTTATATACACCCGAGGGTTATATACACATTCATGATGCTCGCATGTGAGCCCGGTTATACTTGTATATGGGTTGTACATAAAGGCATGAGCCTTTCTCTCTTTCATTCTATGTTGCATGCAATTAGTGGTAGAATTGCTAAATGATATGAGAGTCATTGGTGTATTACGTGGGTGTTGAAACCCACTTTTGTTGTCTTATTGTGTGGTGTCTTCCCTTGCTGGGAATTTACTTAGTGTTTCTGTATTCTGTTGAGTATTGTATTTTCCCTGGCCGGGAATTATGTTATGTGAGTGCTTTTATTTCGGGATAGCTCAATTTATGGGGAGACTCTGCCCAAATTTTTATAAAAGTCCACAATGTAAAAAGTGGTGTAACGGGGATGGTAATGGGCAAAATCTATGAGTCTATTTGTTGGTAGAGATGATCTTATAACGTTGAATATTAAAGAATTTTGTAATTGTCATTCAATGGTAAAGTATCATCTGAGTTTCCCGATTGAGTTTTATTGAAAGCATGTGCCACATATAATGGTTAATACACTAATCAAGGGTTAAGGGCTTGGGGTCCTCACATGAAGCATGTAGGATTATCAGGTTGAGCAGAATTCCAGTTAATCTTATACGTATTTCCATTTCTGATTCCTACAAGCATGGTCATACCTTCTGACGATTTAACAGTGCAAGTGTGTTTGTGAAATTCTACAGCATAACCATTATCACATAGTTGACTTATACTGATCAAATTATAGCAAAGATTTTCAACTAACAGCACATCATTGATAATAATATTACCATGGACAATCTTACCCTTGCCCACGGTCTTACCCTTTGAGTTATCCCCGAATATAATCTTGGGTCCAGTACATTCTGTGACTTCAGACAGCAGCTCGATGTTTCCAGTCATGTGACGAGAACACCCACGTCTAAGTACCAGTCTGATACAAGGTTCTTCGGTACCTGTCATCAAACATAATTATTGTTGGTACCCAATCCTACTTGGGTCCAGAACGGATTAGCCCTTGGGAACCCACACCTGTATCAGCTTTAATGGCTTGTGTGTGTCTGGTGTGCTGTGAGCTGATTTGTTTCGATGTTGTGTGTGATAATGTGTGCGATATGGAAACCTTTGATTCTTATGAGGTAGTCTATATCTTCGTTGAACTGGTTTTGAGTTGTAGTAATTGGATGGTCTTCCTTGCCTTAGATCTTGCACCTTTAGATTTGGTCTGAAGGACACAAAGCTTACTGGTGCCTTTTCTTTGGCTTGGTTAACGTACCCAATTCATCTTCTCAAACCTTGATTCACGAAGGAGACTCCCGTTTGAATTGTAGGTGCTTCAGTCTCATATACTGTGCTGGATTTAACAAATGTCATTTGTTTGATTTTGTTCTTTACCAGCAACAGTTCAGATTCATCTTTGGTGCATTTTTTGATATCAAAGCCTATGCCGGTGAAATCACCGGCATTTCTTTGTACCTCTTGCAATTCTTCCAAAGATGCTCTTGATTTTGTCCATGTTTTGAAAATATGAGAAAGCTTAGCATTTGTGTGCAATTCTCTTGTTTTCTTCCTGATCATAGGAGATTTTCAGCTTGTTCAGCTCGATCTGTAGATTATTGCACTCACCTTGCTCAGAGCAGCTTGGTTTGTTGTGCTCATCCAATTGATCATTGGCTTTAGCTTTATTTTTCTCAAATGATTCAGCTAGGATTCTATAATCATTAGCCATGTCTTGCAGTGCGGACATAAGCTCTTCACGTGTAAATTCATTTGAGTCAAGATCAAATACCTCGTCTGTTTGACTCATTTCTTCGTCTGCCATTAGACATTGAATATCTTCTTCGCTTTCGCTGGAAGAATATTCGTAGCTTTCTGAATCTGAATCAGTTTGAGCCAACTTGCTGTTCTGCTACTAGGACTTTTTGGGACTTCCCATGATGACTTTTACGATCTTTGTAGTGCTTCTTTTTCTTGTCATCACGATGCTTTTCTTTACGCTCTTCTTTCTTCGGTCTGGTGCAATCTGCGATAAAATGTCCGGTCTTACCACAATTATAGCAAGCCTGATCATTAACAGCATCGTCCTTTCTGGTCTGGAATGGCTGCCAGTGCTTTGTTTGGTTGAGAGATGAATGGCTCTGCTTCACCTCTGGTGATCAGTTCGAACTCATAAGCCTTAAGATCTGCGAATAGATCATGAAGTTCAACTTTGTTCAGATCTTTAGATTCCCTCATTGCGATGGTCTTTACATCCCATTCTTTGGCAGGGCTCTCATTACTTTCAGAGCGATCTCTCTATTTGAATATTCCTTGCCCAGACCATTCAGTTCATTGATAATACCAGTAACTCTTTCATCAAACTCATTTAGAGCTTCTCCAATCTTCATTTTTATGCTCTCAAATCTTTGAAGAGCAACAGTCAGCTTGTTTTCCTTGGTCTGGTTGTTCCCTTTACATAACTGTGCTATCTTCTCCCAAATTTCTTTGGCAGTAGAGCACATTTTGATTTTACTGAACATATTCTTGTCCAACGTCTTGAACAAGATGTCTTTAGCAACGTTGTCTAGATTTGCTTTCTTTCTTTCTTCATTCGTCCAGAGGGATCTGTCCTTCTCGACCATTTGGGGTTCACCACCAGTGATGGAGGCTGCTGTATTGACTTTCAGAATCTTCATTGGTCCATCAGTGATGACGAACCACATATCGTCATCCTGTGCTGCCAGATGAGCTTGCATTATGATTCTCCAATCATCATAGTCTTCTTTTGAAAACATAGGAATTTTGTTGAATGATGCCATCAGCTCAAATGTCTTTGTGATGATTAAGACAACCTGGCTCTGATACCACTTGTTAGGATCGGTCCGGAGTGTTTAGAGGGGGGGTGAATGAACACTCCTATTAAAAATTAATCCTTTGTGATTTCTTTCGGATTAGTGAAGGAAATCTGTTTCTTAATCAACTCTTCTGCATAACAGACCACTGAATATTTTAGTGTGGAACGGTATGTTCTTAGATTAGTAAGAACGGCTCGATGGCTTGAATAGTATAGCGAATGCAGAATGATAAAACACGGAATATGTTTCTGGAAGTTCGAAGGTGGTGTAATCCTTCTACGTCTCCCCTTCTTCCAATTAAGGAAGGATTCCACTAGAAGACTTTGATTTATACAATCCTGTTTTGCAAACCCGATTCAGCTGGATGTACCTCACTACCAGACTGAAACTCCTAGTCTCTCGATCTGTTCAGACATACTCTGTCTGACAGTTACAGTTGATTCTCACTTCTATATCTCAGTACAGAATACACAAGATAGACTAAATTAGTCTATGCACACAATGATCCTAATGTGATCAAATATTACAATATGCTTGTGCTTATGAAGATTTTCAGCTCGAAGAAGTCTGAGCTTGTAAGCTTGTGCTCTTTTGCTTTCTTTTGCGTTTTTTGATTTCAGACTCTCTCCTTGAGCTCTTCTGTTGCATCCTTATATAGTTGCATGTACCAACGACATTATTTCCCTTAATGTGCAACTCTTGACTCTGCTTAAACTCTGAGTAAGCTGCAGTCTTCTTCTTTAGGGTAGTTACCGTTCTGGTTCATGCTTTCGGCGACTGTCAGGTAAGCTCTTCTTTGTCTTCTTACCTTTTATGGTAATCTTCAGTCTTTGGTCTTTTTCAGCATTAATTGCAACATTAAATGCTTCAATAAATAGCCGTTAATGATTCGGACTGAAGACCAATTCTTAATCAGCCTTGACTGCTATGATCTGAAAGTAGTTGATATCGATCTGAAGCTTCGATCTGGTCAGGCTGATTTCCATCGATCTGATCTGATTTGCGATATACCATATCAGCTTGATCTGTTTTGAGCGATCGATCTGGTCAGTCTGAAATCTATCGATCCGGTCTGATATGTTTTGTCATCGTTAAAATCCGGAACTAACATGTTAGTTTAATAATCACAACCAGTTATCGTAGACTAAATATAGTTAAACTAGTGGAGTTTGGTAATTATTTCCTCGTCCTCGTGGGATCAACAATCCATACTTTTCATATCATTATACTAAAACTTGACATCGTGCACTTGCGGTACACAATCGCTACACTGAAAAATACTGTTTAAAATAATAGCGATCAAGTAATAGTATCTTAATCCTGGTAAGTAAAGATATGTGATTTACTTAATTAAATGTATAATTGAGGATTAAGAATGACCAGACCCCACATTAGTGGTATCAGAGCAATGGTTAGATGACTGGGTGAACAAGGATAGAAGAAGTGAATTAGGGAGATGCCTAGTCACTTGGAAGCATGTTATATCCTTAATATCGTATAGGATGTTATGTTAACAAGCTTTATCTGTTTCTATCTATATTGTTGTTACCCTTGTTTTGCAGTATGGTGGTACGACTTGTTATGAATCTCCAAGAATGTTGAGGGGATGTTGTGAGTGTAACTGTGGTTGTGAATCCCGTTTGTGTGCTACCATTCCCAGTGGGCCAAGGGCCACGGGGAAAAGATATTCTTATCTGGGGACTTGCCAGTAATTCAGTTCTTAAACTATATGTGTGTTGATATGAAGGGACTGAATCTGGGGAGCAAGTTGAGGAGTGGTTGGAGCTGTAAGTAATCCAACAAGCATACAACGCAGCGGAATTTAAAATTTGGATTACTATAACCGCGGATCTATACAAAGTTGTCATATCGGATAAAGGATTATAAGAGTCTCACCCTTGTAGCGTGTTTGAGCAGATTCCACGAAGCAGCACCACGTCCAACGCGTCCTTAGAGTCACTAGCAAAACTTATCAAGGTATCCACACGATCAAATCGGGAAGGGATAGTTTAAGAACAAAGTGCTAAATTTGTTCTTAAACCGATACAAGAAACACTCTCGATTCACAATCGAAAAGGATGGCCGGAATCCACCAAAGCTCCTTCGACTACCAAGAAGCCGAGAGCAATATGAGAGGCGGCCGAGAGTCCCTCTTGTGTGTTTAGGTTGGAATGGTATGAAAAATTGTCTCCCACGATTAATTAATAACCTTGTTATTAAAAGGCTTAATTAAAGTTCAAGACTTTCTCAAAGTCTTATGAGCCCAAACCCATAATTTAATTAAGTTCTTTTAATCATTTAATTAAGACTCCTCTTAATTAATTAATTCATCCAATGAATTTAATTTCCCTTCTTGATTTAATCTTTTGTGCAACCCGATAGGATCTTGTAATGTTGGCAGTAACATAAAATCTCATTTTATGTCGCAAGCAATGAGCGGTATCTAGCAACACATAAGTGCTACCCAAATTACAAGAATGTCATTGACTCGACATAACCTAGGAACCGTGATAATATTAATCATGTAACATAATCCCTTTGTCCTTTGTGTTTAGATTGAACACGAGCCATGGAATAGTCATACCGTATATTCAATCTTTATTTCTTGATCTCCAAGTAGAACTAGAATAAATGAATAAGCTCGATATCTCATATCGACTTATTCGAGCATGGCCATGCATTTTAGTCTTACTTGATCAAGGGCCCAAACACTTCTCCTGTTATATAGGAGGGACAAATCCTATCTCGATCAATCAACATCCCTCTACATAGTTCGTAGTGTATCCAATAGTTGCCTTTATAGTTTACCCTGTTACAGGTAACGTTTGACAATATCAAGATACATAACTCCTTATGTTGGGATCTCTGATGATCTCAAGTCGTAAGGATTACATACATTATTATCACTATGAGAATTGCTTATGACACTCATATAACTATCCATGTAGCATTCTCATGGTGGGTCTGTCCAGTACATCGTTCTCTAACATGTACCCATGTGTTGATTTGATATCTCATATCTATGAACAATTCATCAATCAAAACAATCATCTATGACTTGTCTTAGGGCATATCCCAACAAATCTCCCACTTGCACTAAGACCAATCAGACATATACCTAATGCCTAGAGATCTAGTATGACGATCATGCTTCTGCTGTGACAGTGGCTTCGTCAATAGGTCAGATACATTATCATCTGTTGGTACTTTGCATATTTTAACATCTCCCCTTTCAACGATTTCTCGAATGAAATGAAAGCGCTGAAGTATGTGCTTGGATCTTTGGTGAGATCTAGGTTCCTTAGCCAATGCGATAGCTCCATTGTTGTCACAATAGAGTTCTATCGGATCCTTAATGCTAGGCACCACTCCAAGTTCAGAAATGAACTTCCTAATCCAAACAGCTTCTTTTGCTGCATCAGAGGCAGCAATGTACTCAGCTTCCGTTGTAGAATCGGCTACTGTCTCTTGCTTTGAACTCTTCCATCTCACAGCACCTCCATTTAGGCAATACACATATCCAGATTGCGATCGAAAATCATCTTTGTCGGTTTGGAAACTTGCATCAGTGTAACCAATTACATTGAGCTCTTCCTCACCTCCATAAATCAAGAATGTATCCTTAGTCCTTCTCAAGTACTTCAGGATATTCTTGACTGCAATCCAGTGACCTTCACCTGGATCAACTTGATACCTGCTCGTCATGCTCAAAGCATACGATACATTGGGACGAGTACATATCATGGCATACATGATAGATCCAATAGCTGACGCATATGGAATCTTACTCATGCGTTGTCTCTCATCTGGTGTTGAAGGACACTGTTCCTTCGAGAGATAAATTCCATGTGTCATAGGCACGAATCCTTTCTTTGATTCTTGCATGCTAAACCGTTTTAGCACTTTGTCTATGTATGTACTTTGACTTAGGCCAAGTAATCTTCTTGATCTATCTCTATAGATCTTGTGGGGTCCTCGTTACTTAATCCATTATGTATTCGATTAACATACATCTGTGAGTCTGAATTAAGTAATAACATACACTGATTAAGAGTATCTTACTAGTTAAGTTGTTACAGGGTTTATAAAAACCTACCAACTACATATCATATGTACAAACAACAACCTATTACAAGATAACTCCTAGGCAGTGGTTCAGCTCGCAGCGGAAAATGACTCACATCCCGTCTCCCCAAGTCTATGAGTCCCTAGAGAAACATTCACACCACATGAGTATAGATAACAACTATCTCAGTGCAATATCAAAACAATAACATTAATGATAAAGCACAATAAAAATCATCAATAGTGAATGTTCTGTATCATGCATCAACAAATGCACTATGTCATGACATGTCTCAACAATCACCCTATTATCACGAGCCCCATATGATATGCCTATTCAGCTCAATATGTCAGTGGAACCACATCACATCTTCATATTAGCAGCACATATCATAGTACCGTACTCATATGTGATAATAGCCAGAGCATATACCCAAACCAGGCGTATATCCCTCAAGCCAAAGCCTATGTAGTATATTTATCATGGCAACGATCCCAGCCAAAGCATATACCAATCCCGGCATATCTATCAAGGCAATGATCTCACCAAAGCATATACACATATCTATCAAGGCATCCATCCCAATCATATGAAATCCATGTATGTACATGCATATGATACTACTAATCATATGACACAAAACTAACATAAATCATATGATATCAAAACCATAACATCATCATCACATAATATCTATACTCCGTACGTCAACACGTACCTGTACTGCGACACAAACGAGTTAAATTAGGCGTCACTGGCTAAGTGCCTCATTGTCCCGTCCCCTGAGATGATGCTACAACAATGCCAACAATATATCATGTTATCATAGGCATTAAAATCAAATTCTACAAAAATATAACATTTTTCAACATTCTGGCTCTGGCGATCGATCGCTATTTCTCACTGATCGATCGCCATACTGTTCTGTCCCCTTGCGATCGATCGCCACTCCTTCGCGATCGATCGCCAAAATGTTCTGTTGCTCACGATCGATCGCCACATTTTCACCGATCGATCGCCACATGATTGGACCGCCTTATTTTTGCTCGGGTCGCGGCGATCGATCGCCACAAGGCTAGCGATCGATCGCCGATGTCCAGAAAAATCAGAACATGGCGATTTTGAGCTTATCTTCCTAGCTCTTCTCCTACAACTCGAAATTCGACATGTAAACAAGTTTCATGCACTCCCCAAGACCATAACAACATGTTTCCCCCATCTTAAAATCCAATTACTAGCATATAAACTTGTTATGATTCTTCACATGAACATTTTATATTCCACTTCACATACATCAACACCAATTACATAATTCAAGTGTAAAACCATGAATTCCTTACCAAGATGGTTCAATTTCACTTCACACAACTTCCTAGCTCAATTCACAAGTGAATCCCAAGCTCAAACCAACAAGAACTTGAAAGAGATGGAGAGGAGCTTGTGTAGTGTTTTAGTAGGTGTAAAATGAGAAACTATGTGATTCTCCTCCCTAAATCACTTGATATAAAGTTATTAGCTCTCTAAATCCCTTGAAGTTAATGACATGATAAGTAACATGTACTTGAAGATGAAATCCAAATTCAAATGCAACTCCAATTCAAATTCAATTCACATGCATATTCAAATGCCTACTAGTTCATGTTGCTTGATATGTTATTATTTAAATCATTTTACACCATGTTTCATTCCTTGCCCTTGCCATATATCATTTCATACATGTATTAATTCATTCTTGGTTCCACCCGAACCCCCATTATCATACTGCCAAGTGATATAATTACACCAGAATCATATCACACGTGTATAAAATAAATCGAGGCATTACAGATCTTGATTCCTAATACATAGATGGCTTCACCCAAGTCTTTCATAGAAAAGCAATTCCCTAGCCAAATCTTTACAGATTGTAAGGCAGGGATATAATTCCCAATTAGAAGTATGTCATCTACATACAATATTAGGAAGATAATTATGCTCCCACTGACCTTCTTGTAGACACAAGGTTCATCTACGTTTTGATGAAACCAAACTCTTTGACTGCATCATCAAAACGAAGATTCCAACTCCGAGAAGCTTGCTTCAATCCATAAATGGATCGTTGTTCTTGCATATCTTTCCAGCATCCTTTGGATCGACAAAACCCTCGGGCTGTGTCATGTACACATCCTCAAGCAGATTTCCATTAAGGAAAGCTGTTTTGACATCCATCTGCCAGATTTCATAATCATGAAATGCAGCTATTGCAAGTAAGATCCTAATGGATTTGACCATGGCAACTGGTGAAAAAGTTTCATCATAGTCAATACCATGAATTTGTTTGAAACCTTTAGCAACCAGTCGACCTTTATAGGTTTGTACATTACCATCCATGTCGGTCTTCTTCTTGAAAATCCATTTACACCCTATGGGTCTCACCCCTTCAGGCGGGTCAACCAAAGTCCATACTTGGTTTGCATACATAGATTCCATCTCAGATTTCATGGCCTCTTGCCATTTCTCAGAATCAGTGCCCATTATAGCTTGTTGATAAGATGACGGCTCATCCTCATCAATAAGTAGTAAGTCACCTTGTTGAGTCACAAGAAATCCATATCTCTGTGGCTCCCGGTGTTCTCTTACAGACCTACGCTGGGCTTGTGTCTCTTGAGCAGGCATTTTATCCACAACATCTTGTGGTGTCTGCTCTGTTTCCATCTCAATATCATGTTCAATGTTTTCTTGTGGTTGAACTTCACTAAGTTCTATTTGTCTCTCACTGATTTTTCTAGAAATAAATTCTCTTTCAAGAAATACACCAGTCCGAGCAACAACCACTTTGTTCTCGGTGGGATAATAGAAATAGTATCCTTTTGTTTCCTTAGGACCCCACAAATAAACACTTCAGATTTGGGTCCAAGTTTGTTAGTGGCGTGACGTCTAACGAAAGACTCACAACCCCAAATCTTCATAAAAGACATACTAGGACGCTTCCCAGTCCATATCTCATATGGTGTCTTTTCCACTGATTTAGATGGAACACGGTTCAGTATGAATATTGTTGTTTCTAAAGCATGTCCCCAAAAGGATATCGGAAGATCTGCATGACTCATCATTGATCTAACCATGTCCAACAAGGTTCGATTTCTCCTCTCGGATACACCATTCCATTGTGGAGTATACGGAGGAGTGAGTTATGGGACTATCCCACACTCCTTTAGATAGTCATGAAACTCTTGGCTTAAGTATTCACCTCCTCGATCTGATCGAAGGACTTTGATACTTTTGCTAAGTTGGTTTTGTACTTCATTCTTGAAATCTTTGAAATTTTCAAAGGTTTCATTCTTATGTTTCATTAGGTACACATACCCATATCTACTGAAGTCATCAGTAAATGTAACGAAGTATTGAAAACCACCTCTAGCTTGTGTACTTATTGGTCGACATACATCACTATGTATTAGTCCCAATAAAACATTTGCCCTTTCAACATGTCCCTTGAAAGGGGCTTTAGTCATCTTGCCCATTAAACAAGATTCACATGTTTCATATGATTCAAAATCAAATGAATCCAAAACTACATCCTTATGAAGTTTTGATATGCGTTTCTCGTTTATGTGGCCCAAGCGACAATCCCAGAGATAAGTTGGATTAGAATCATTATTCTTAATCCTTTTAGTATTATGTTATAGATAGGCATATCAAGATTTAATACATAAAGACCATTAATCATTTGTGCACTAGCATAAAACATATCATTTAAATAAATAGAACAACAGTTGTCCTTTATCATAAATGAAAATCCACACTTGTCCAAACAAGAAATAGAAATAATGTTTTTAGTAATAGATGGCACAAAATAAACCAGAAGGTAAAGCTAAACAATAATCTCCTATAGCTAATGTAGCAACTCTTGCTCCATTTCGAACTCGGAGATCAACTTCACCTTTCGCCAACGTCCTATTCCTTTTGAGATCATGCACATTTACGCAAATGTGAGATCCACATCCAGTATCTAATACCCATGATGAAGAAGTAGATAAATTGACTTCTATAACAAAAATACCTAAAGTGGAAGTCACACTTCCTTTCTTGAGATCCTCCTGATAAACTTTGCAATTTCTTTTCCAATGACCGGTCTCACCGCAATGGAAACAGTTCCCTTCTTTTGCTATCCCTCCTTTTGGCTTAAGTGCAGAAGCTTTTGGTTTAGATTTAAGAAAGACCTTCTTGTTCTTCTTGAAGCTCTTAGCTTTAGTCTTTCCTTTGCTCTTATTCACAATAAGAACATTTGTAGGCTTAGACTTCTTGCTATTTGCTTCAAAAGTTCTAAGCATGCCAAGTAACTGTGGTAGAGTCTTTTCAATTTCAATCATATTGTAATTCAAGAAAAATTGACTGAAGCATTCAGGCAACGATTGCAAGATCACGTCAGTGGCCAACTCTTGGTCCAAACGAAAACCCAGCTTCTCCAGATTCTCAATATACCCAATCATCTTGAGTACGTGAGTTCCAACTAGACTTCCTTCTACCATTCTACACTGGAACAACG
This sequence comes from Haberlea rhodopensis, assembly GCA_907163345.1. Classification (NCBI taxonomy): domain Eukaryota; kingdom Viridiplantae; phylum Streptophyta; class Magnoliopsida; order Lamiales; family Gesneriaceae; genus Haberlea; species Haberlea rhodopensis. The sequence continues at coordinate 79,219 of CAJQUN010001035.1, forward strand.
CTTTAGAGACGTCATACCTCTCTTGTCTTGCTTGTTGTTGGTACTGTTGCTTAAGATGCTCGATCATATCGAACGCCTCCATTTCCTCATGTTGCTTCTGAAGCTCAGAGTTCATGGTGGCAAGCATAAGGCACCCAACATCAAGTGCGTCATTTTGATGCTTCTTGTAAGCATCTTTATCGGCCTTAGCAGCCGTCAGGGGAGGTTCCTCAGCAGGTAAGGGTTCCTCTAGGACATATTGCTTCTTTTCTTGTTTGAGGACTATCCTCAAGTTTCTAGACCAGTCTAGGAAATTTGTCCCATTTAATTTGTCCTTCTCAAGGACCGATCGCAGTGATAATGTGCTTGTTACGTTGTTAGTTGCCATGGATATCTACAATATAAATATGCAAAATAAGTTTATGATTTAATCATTTAATATGGTCTTATATTAAATGACACTCCCACTATTTTGTTTAAAATTATCAACCCTCGAAACTTTTAGTGGGCCAAGATCCATATTTCACCTAATCTTGAGTTAGCTTTGGCGAATCGCCCAAGACTCGGTTATTTAGGTAGACAACACTTTGTCAATTACATCACGTGTAATTCTTGGATAGTTGGACGAACAACGCTTTGTTCAAATTCACTAAATGAATTATTATCCAACCCCATGCCTCTAGGTTCCCAATCCTATTGAGATAACCTAGTTAAGTCGTACCCAATTTAAAGTAAAACGGATATCACTATTATCCTTTCGCGACTTACCAAGATTGCCACGGTGCTTTGCTTTGGCAAACCCACACATATTCAATCGAAGTCTTGACGAGTACTTTTAATTTTGGAAGGCATCTAAAACTTAATATTTTAGAGGGATTTATTGATCTCATGATTTTATTATTGATAATTTAAAATATGTCCACTACATATACGCATATACATATCTACATATATGTTTAATAAAATTATCAATCCAAAACATAAGATAAATCATGCATCACATACATAAATGTGACATGGTTATAGCCCCTACTAGCGATTTTCTCAAGCCAATGAGAAAATCCTAAGAGTCAACCTAAGGTAACTTCATAAGCACCTTCCTTTGGCTCCAAATTGTGAATGGCCTCCTCATCCCGGCACCATGCTCCATCTTCATTGATCACCATCAATAAATAAACTATACTATATATCATTTACAAATATAGAGAATTCCTCGATTCACATTCGAGGGGAACATAGGGGAGGGATAACATTTTGAGAAAAATAGAGAAGGCACGACTCGCAGGTCGTATTATAATTACAAACATTCACAAATCCTATCTAATAGGTCAAAGGGCTATAACCATGCACCATGCTCAAACAACACATAAATATGCTATAATAATTTAATTAATTAAATTCTAAACATTTTAAAATTTAATTCTAATTAAAACTGTCAAAAAAAAATTTTAGAAATTTATCGTACGCTCGGGACATCACAAGCCACGAACTTATGCGACTAAACAAAGAACCACCATGGTTCGATCAACCTAACCACACACGGCTGCACCAATCATGGGACTAGGGTTCGAAACCCTAGCCCAAGATGTGGTCCGAGCCACGCGTGTCCGTGTGGCGCCGCTAGGGTTCCAAACCCTAGCCTCCTTGCACCATCTTGGTTTCTATCGAGCCACATCGTCCGAAACACTGGAAAAAACTTAGCCACGAGTCACGGTCAAGCCATGCACGGTTCATGACGGTGGCAGCTCAACCATCTCGAGCCAAGGGTTCGAAAACCCTAGCCCTCATGTGGTGTAGCCGCCAACTCGTATGATTCCGAGAACCATGGTCCGAACCATCGACTTTATCGAGCCAAAAGAGTTCAAAACTCTAACCATGTCTCGACACCTCCATGCACGAACATGAGCCACAATGGCAAGACCATCTCGAGCCATGGGTTCGAAAACCCTAGCCCTCATGTGGCCGCCGTGGGTCAAGTGTAATGGTGGTGGTCAAAACTTCTTGTTATGGGTTTGATTATGCGCCTTCATGTAACGTATACAATAAACTGTCAATTATATCAAATATAATTTTACGATAATTTCACAAACTCGATTTATTTCATATCATATATGAATTATACAGTTTTAATAGCATGCAATACAAATCTAAATATGATTAAACAATTAACCATATAAATCCGATATGAGCTTTAAACCTGGCTCTGATACCACTGTAAGTAATCCAACAAGCATACAACGCAGCGGAATTTAAAATTTTGGATTACTATAACTGCGGATCTATACAAAGTTGTCATATCGGATAAAGGATTATAAGAGTCTCACCCTTGTAGCGTGTTTGAGCAGATTCCACGAAGCAGCACCACGTCCAACGCGTCCTTAGAGTCACTAGCAAAACTTATAAGTTTTGCCTCTACGGTATCCACACGATCAAATCGAGAAGGGATAGTTTAAGAACAAAGTGCTAGATTTGTTCTTAAACCAATACATGAAACACTCTCGATTCACAATCGAAAAGGATGGCCGGAATCCACCAAAGCTCCTTCGACTATCAAGAAGCCGAGAGCAATATGAGAGGCGGCCGAGAGTCCCTCTTGTGTGTTTAGGTTGGAATGGTATGAAAAATTGTCTCCCACAATTAATTAATAACCTTGTTATTAAAAGGCTTAATTAAAGTTCAAGACTTTCTCAAAGTCTTATGGGCCCAAACCCATAATTTAATTAAGTTCTTTTGATCATTTAATTAAGACTCCTCTTAATTAATTTATTCATCCAATGAATTTAATTTCCCTTCTTGATTTAATCTTTTGTGCAACCCGATAGGATCTTGTAATGTTGGCAGTGACATAAAATCTCATTTTATGTCGCAAGCAATGAGCGGTATCTAGCAACACATCAATGCTACCCAAATTACAATAATGTCATTGACTCGACATAACCTAGGAACCGTGATAATATTAATCATGTAACTTAATCCCTTTGTCCTTTGTGTTTAGATTGAACACGAGTCATGGAATAGTCATACTCGTATATTCAATCTTTATTTCTTGATCTCCAAGTAGAACTAGAATAAACGAATAAGCTCGATATCTCATATCGACTTATTCGAGCATGCCATGCATTTTAGTCTTACTTGATCAAGGGCCCAAACACTTCTCCTGTTATATAGGAGGGACAAATCCTATCTCGATCAATCAACATCCCTCTACATAGTTCGTAGTGTATCCAATAGTTGCCTTTATAGTTTACCCTGTTACAGGTAACGTTTGACAATATCAAGATACATAACTCCTTATGTTGGGATCTCTGATGATCTCAAGTCGTAAGGATTACATACATTGTTATCACTATGAGAATTGCTTATGACACTCATATAACTATCCATGTAGCATTCTCATGGTGGGTCTGTCCAGTACATCGTTCTCTAACATGTACCCATGTGTTGATTTGATATCTCATATCTATGAACAATTCATCAATCAAAACATAATAGTCTCAATGTATTATCATTATCCTTATTTATGATAATACTTGACTAGGGACAATCTTTAAGAATAATACAATATCAATTCATATTGCACAGATATTCGAATAATATATAATAATGATTTGTCATTCATAAAATCATAATACATTGTATGTCATAAACAATCATCTAATGACTTGTCTTAGGGCATATCCCAATAGGAGCGTGGTGACCAGATCTTGGTTTCAGCTCAATGCGCAAAGTTAGTGTGATTGAGACTGTGAATGGTGACCGATGGGGGACTAGGTTATCTTCAGATTATGATTCTGAGTCACTAATTGTTCTGTTGTTATCAGATAGCTATACGTATGTGAGGTTGTTTTTTTCAGTTTTTGTTCTTGATGAACTGTGTGTGTGAAGGGCTTGCGGCCTCGGTGGTATCTTAGGGTTATTGGGAGTAACCCTATGCCAGTTTATGGATGTGGTGATGAGAGCCAAGCTGGTACATGTTGGAGATTATGCACAACGTATGGGATTTGTGGTGACAACTGACAATGGGCACTTTGTGCTGCCAGTTTCGTATGTACTGACTATTGTATGATAGACGATGGGTATTGATACCATCGGTATGATGTGTGATGAGAAAGACATATATGGATGTCTCTATGGTATTCTGTGAAAGGAATGTCATGGGTTGACATACGATTGTGTGTCCTAGATTGGCACGAGAGTATGAAGTTGAGTATGTTTGCTTGCGAGATGTATAGTTATGGCATCTGATTATGTGTCTACATCGTAGGATGGGATAAATGTGTGCTGAGTAACACTTTGTATGTGTCTATGCATTGAGTTGGTTGTATGGGCATTGCATGTCTATAGCAATGTCGGGAAGCACAGAATCTCATGTTCTACGAATGACTATGCCATTAATTTCTCTTGAGTGATGATTGAGATGTAATAGTTGACAACTTTGGCATATTTACTTATCTGTCTCCATAAGTGTAATTGGGAAGAGGATGCTCTGATTTCTAGATTGCTGTTAGAAAAGTCTGTGTAGGAGTTGATGGGACTGTGTGTAGGGTCTTCCTACCTTAACAGTGTTAGAATGACATAATATGGACTAAACATGCATTAATGACATCTTAGGGTTCCGGTTGTTACATGAGCTAACAGGATTACAGGCCAAAAAAATAAAATTTCAAAACTTATTAGTTTGCATTCCCATAAATGAATGCTAACATTTTAGGTTTATACTACTCCTAGAGTAGATACTATCATCCTGAATCCTATTCCTTTTTGTGCTCCTTGCAGCTCACTGCCTCAACCCGACCCTTAGCCCTTCAGTCCAAAAGTGTACCTACAGGGACAACCTATCATGAGCATGTACATCATTTCTTAATGTAGGTCTTCCTACCTTAACATCATCTTAATACACAATTTATGGACTAAACAAGCATTAATAACGTCTTAGGGTTCCGATTGTAGTTTCGAGCTAAAAAAGATTTCAGGCCAACAATGAAATTTCAAAACTTAACTCATTACATTCCCAATAATGAATGTTAAAGCGATAGAATTATACTACTCCTAGAGTAGAGACTATCCAAAAGTCCTGAATCCTATCTTCTTTCATGCTCCTTTTAGCTCACTGCCTCAACCCGACCCTTAGCCCTTCGGTCCAAAAGTGTACCTACAGGAACAACCCATCATGAGCATGTACATCGATACTTAACATCATAAGGCGATGGCATATAAATAAATGCATGAAAATAATTGGTAACGTATACTTCCTGGTTAATCGCATTAACCCTCTTTGGTTGTCCCTGTTTCATAGCCATGCATATAATCATTAATTCTTGACATGAATGATTAAAATCATCATCTTATAATATCATCATCATGTAAGCATCATCATTTTATAAATATCATCATCTTATAACATCATCATCATATAAGCATCATCATCTTATAGTATCATCATCTTATAACATCATCATCTTATAACATCATCATCATATAGCATCATCATCGTATAGCATCATCATCATATAAGCATCGGCATCTTATAGCATCATCATCTTATAACATCATCATCTTATAACATCATCATCTTATAACATCATCATCTTATAACATCATCATCATATAGCATCATCATCTTATAACATCATCATCATATAAGCATCATCATCATATAGCATCATCATCGTATAGCATCATCATCATATGAGCATCGTCATCTTATAAATATAACAGTAAATGTACAAAATCATAGTCAGGTAAACATGCGGTTTATTCGTCAGTTTCTTTTTGTTGACCCTGATTCACATTCGTGCATATGGGCATCTTACCCCATCGTATGGCATCTTACCATATCATAATATCGTGTGGCATCTTACCACGTGGGCATCTTACCCTATTGTATGGCATCTTACCATATCATAATATCGTGTGGCATCTTACCACGCAATAACATCGTATGGCCTCTTACCATATGGGCATCTTACCCCGTGGCATCTTACCACATAATAACATTGTATGGCATCTTACCATATGGGCATCTTACCCCGTGGCATCTTACCACATAATAACATCGTATGGCCTCTTACCATATGGGCATCTTACCCTTTTTATAAACATCGTATAACATCATTATAAACTTACTTATCATATCATCTTCACAAACATCATCATCTTAAACTTACTTATCACAATCGTCATCATAATCATCATAAATACTCATGCAATCAATGCATAGTCAGAGTTAGGAGTGCGTTACCGTCCGATGCCCGTACGCTTCTTACGTACCTTAATTCCAAAAGTGGAGAAATTGAAGGACTCTATCTTCTCGATGTTGTTGGCACCTGGGATGGTTCCACACAACCATACAAATCAATATTAGGAGCTAAATAATAGCCTAATACCAAAAATTCCATCAATTAAGCCAACAAAATCATCTTCAGCAAAATCGCTTTACCGATCGATCGGTCACCCTTACCGATCGATCGGTAACTGTTCATAATTAAAATTTAAGCTACGGCGTTTCACCGATCGATCGGTCCAAGCTACCGATCGATCGTTAGTCATCCACCGATCGATCGGTCACTTCCACTGATCGATCGGTAAATAAAGAAACTTCAGCCCTCGCTTCGCACATGCACCGATCGATCGTTGCCCTGCTACCGATCGATCGTTGCCCTGCTGCCGATCGATTGGTCGCTGCGATTTTTCGAGTAAACTCCATTTTTTTGGTACAAAACTACCAAATAAACCAATACATCTTAAACCAAATATATCCCAACAACTTATCACCACAAAAACCTCATAACCATACCCCAAACCCATACAACACATACCCAAAACAAACCCATTTCAAAACCATCCAAAACCATAACAAACTCAAATAAAACTTTACAAAAACAACAAGGAGGTATCCATACCTCTTGGGGACTCCAAATCTCCCAACAATTTCCACAAATCAAGTTTTTGGAAGGATTCCTCTTCTTCTTTAAGCCCAAAAACGAAAATGGAAGGGTTTTGGGTTGGGAAGGGATTTTGGGGATTTTAAGAGTGATGGATTAAAATGAATGAAGTGGGTTGGGTATAGTGGGGTATGGGTTAATTAAATTATACCCAATAATTAACATGATGTATAAATTACCACAACATGGTATTTAAAAGCATTTTACAAAAATGCACCGAACTTCATTAAATCCATACTTTCCTCATAATTAAAATCAACACAATTAAATCATGCTAACACTTCATTTTCCACGCACAACTTAATCATCGTAATAATTCATCATATAAACATAATTAATGCTTTAATTGCAATTAATCATTTCGGGGACATCACACTTAATAACATAAGAGAATGGCATATAAATAAACGCATGAAATAATCGTTAACATATACTTCCTGGTTAATCGTATTAACCCACTTTTGTTGTCCCTGTTTCATATTCATGCATGTAATCATTAGTTCTTGACATAAATGATTAAAATCGTACTTCACTTATATGCCCATAATCAACAATATTAATTAGAAATGTGACTGTTTCGGTCCTGTTATGTCAGCGGCACAATTGGACCCCTCGCTCGACATATAGCGGTACTGTGATATCCCTCGCTACTCCTTGATAGCGGATATATCTCCTCGCTAGCTATGTCAGCGGTAAGTACCTTCCTCGCTTGCCCATAACAACCACCGGAACACTCTACCATTTCTAATAACATAGTTTAACATACATCATAAACATCATAGCATCCTTACTCATCATAAACATCATTCTCACTTATCATAAACATCATCGTTCACTTACTTATCATTAACATCATCAACCCGTTACATAAATACTTATGCAATCATTGCATAGTCATAGTATATGAGTGTGTTTTACCGTCCGATGCCCGTACGTCTCTTACGTACCTTTTTAAAAGGTGGAGGAGTCAATAGACTTTATCTCCTCGACTGTGCTGGTACCTGGGATGGTTCTACATAACCACATAATACAATATTAGGCACCAATACAAGAATCATAACCAATTCTTCAAAATAAAACACAAAAAATTCAATACCACATGAATAGTGCAATACCGATCGATCGGTAGCCCCCCACCGATCGATCGGTAAAACTTTGGATTAAAAATTAAAGCTACGGCTTTCATCGATCGATCGGTATAAACCAACCGATCGATCGGTATAAACCAACCGATCGATCGCTAGCTTTCACCGATCGATCGTTACTTCCACCGATCGATCGGTATTAACTTGGAATTAAAATTTAATGCTACGGCATATGCACCGATCGATCGGTGTTCTTCAGCGATCGATCGGTAGCCCTGTTTCATGTGCGATTTTTCCAGAATTACCAAGCACCCCATTTCATACCATCCAAACTTTGACATAAAACATATAACATGCTTGAACAAACATGCTAAGGGCTACAAAATACCACCATGCATGTATTCAAATCGAAGTTCCACCCAAACTTAAACCCACATGCATCAAAACCACCCAACTCTATCATTACTCACCCAAACTCTCCAAAAACAGAGTATCATAACCTTACCCAGTTTTTCGAGCACTTCTTTTCATACCAACAAACCCATCCGATTTAACATGAACCATGCTCAAATAAACATGTTAGGGGCTACAAAATACTGCCATGTATGTACTCAAATCAAGGTTCCACCCAAAGCTACACTAACATGCATGAAAACATCATAATAAAACTTAACCTCAATCAAACTTTCAGAGAAGTTAGCCACTAACATCTTACCCCTTTTTACTCCTCCTTTTTGCCAAGAAAATGACCAGGAATTTTCGAGATTCCTCTTCCCACTTACAGCTTAGATCTTGAACAAAAATGGGAGAGAAAGGTGGAGGATTTTTGAGTTGAGGAGAGATGGGGGAGGAGTGATTGATTGGTATGATGAGGCATGGGCTGGACCAACTTGGGGGGGGGGGGGAGGTGGCCGGGTATTGGGGGTAGGGGGGTGGCATGGGGTGTGGTGTTTAATTGTGCCCCCGGTATTTAGCACGATGTATTAAAATATCCTCACGTGTTATCTCATAACATTACTTAATTAATACATCCCTTAAAACACCTAACATGCCCCCTAAATCATATCATCATAACATAAATATAACCCCCAATTTAAATGCGCCACAACCCTTAAAACATATCGTAACCGTTTATGATAGCACATAAACACATAGACATTTCGGGGGTATTACACTGTGTGTGTGGGATGTTATATTATCCTTGATTGTATCACATGTTGGTGGTGATGTTAACACCTTATGCAGACAAGGTGTATTCGTCAGGTGATAACATATTATGGTAAGAGAGTGAGCTTGTTGTATCCAGTCGACGACATGTGGGTACCGAGTCTGATGAATTGTGATATCCCCGAAATAATTATGTGCATTTGGGCATTAATTATGTTCATGTGATAATTATGGTGTTAATTAACTTAGTGTTGAATTAATTAGTATGGTGAAATGCTTAGTCATGCGGTGGGCGTGACCTGGTAATGCATTCCAGGGAGCATGTGATGCATGTTGGGAAATTGGGTGTTGGCATGGTTTATTTGTGGTGGAGATGATTATTTTGGTGAAGCACGTTTGTAATTGGGGTTATGGTGCATTTTTTGAAAATGCTTTTAAAATATCATTTTGGGGATATTTTATACATCATGATAAATACTGGGACATGTTCAATTAACCCCTATACCCACTACCCCTTCTTTTTATTCTCCAATCACTCCCATCTCTCATATCACTCCCAACCCTCTCCCCAAACCCCATTTTATCGGTTAAAACAAGGAGAAAGAGGAGGAGATTTCAAAAACCTTGGTTGCTTGATTTCTTGGTGAGATTTGAAGCCAAATATTGGTATGAATCTCCCCTTGTGTTATTATTTTGATTTGTGTTGAAATGAGTTTGTATTTGGGGATTTTAAAAGGGTTTGGTTTTGAAATGTGATATTTTTGGTTGGGTTTTGAATTTATTGTTGTAATGGTTGGAATATGGTTTTTGATGTGGTTTATGTTGGTTTTATATGATTTGGTTGTATATGAGTAATATTGTAATTGTTGGTGTTTATTTTGGTGGTTTTTGAAGTTTTGATGTGAATGGTGGGGAAAGATTAAAAGGGAAATGTATTGGAGAAGATGAAATGTGAGGAATGGGCAAAAATCGTGTGTGCAGGCTTCCGTGATCGATCGGGACATTTTCCCGATCGATCGCGAGCACCAGGGAGGCTTCAGTGTGCTTCCGCGATCGATAGCGAGTTTGGCACGATCGATCGGCGAAGCCGCGATCGATCGGCACAAACTCGGCGATCGATCGTGGATTGGTATTTTTTTTTTTGACTTTAAGGTTGTAGCCTCTCGCGATCGATCGGGGCCCATAGGCGATCGATCGCGAGACACTGAAAATGGGGATTTTGGTTATTTTTGTGGGATTTTTGGTATTGGACTATTATTGGCTTCTAATATTGGTTTGTATAAATGTGTAGAACCATCCCAGGTGGCAACACAACCAAGGAGACAAAGTCCTACGACATCTCCACTTTTGGAACAAAGGTACGTAGTGAGACGTATGGGCATCGGACGGTAAAATGTATTTTTATGCATTGGATTTGGTTGTGCATTATGGTTGCATAAATGGATTTGATTATGCATCATGGTTGGATACATGGATTTGGTTATGCATTATGGTTGCATATGTCTATTGGATGCATTGGTGCATGTGTTGTGAGTTGAGGTTATATTCCAGTGATGAAGAATACTTGTCGCCTTCATGTCGAAGCGATGATAGAATACTTGCCGCTGTCATATTATAACGATGAAGAATATTTGCCGCAAATATGTCGAAGCGAAGGATAATGCCGCTGTCATATTACTATTGCGAGGGATATTATGCCTCTAATATGTCGAAGCGAGGGTATTAATGCCGATGTCATGTTAACGCGAGGTGTATTATGCCACTGATATAATAAGACCGGAAATGGTTATTGGTATTCATGGAATGGATGCATGTCATGACATACATTATTGGTATTATAATCTATTGATTATGATTGTGGTACAGGGTCAACCAAAAGAAGCATTTAAATATACTAAATACAGGAAGTTATTCGTATTTACGGTTTATCCATTTCTAAATTACAATCATATTATTGTGAATATGGTTTGTTACATGCTCATGGTTTTGGGGTTGTTCCTGTAGGTACTTTTTGGATGACGAACTAAGGATCGGGTTGATGCGGTGAGCTTGTGAGGAGCGTTATTGGTATATGATCGCATTTTATTTAAACAATAAAATATCAAAGCAGCGTGATTTAACCGCAAGTGCACGGTGTCAAGTTTTAGTATAGATAGGAAGAATACGGATTGTCGAACCCACAGGGACTAACAAGCAATTACCAAATAAGGCTTCTTTAAACTATATATAACCTACGATAATTAATTAATAAACTAAATAAACAAAAGTAAACTACTCTAATCCAACCAAAACAATCGACGACCACGAGAAAAATCCACAAGAAAGAATTATCAAGACAATGATTCAACTAACCCAACGTTTACAATTATTTTCTTCATGCATCTCTAAGGTGACGGGTTTTCCGAATTTATTCGATATACTCTCTCGAGCTATATTAAATCTAACATCAAATTGCAACAAGTAACTCTCGTTCACTTAATTAACAATTTGATATCGAATGCGCTTAATGAAAACCACTAACTTTTGTTAACCTAAAGCTATCACTCGAATGTGATTGTATCTCTCGATCTAATCTTTAACACACGGCATGAATTATTATATCGTATTATAAGTTTATCTCTCGATCTCAATTATAATAAAATATCATTCCAAGGGATCAATCCTTCAAAAGCATTAAGAACAATAACACATGCACATAGAGGATGTATGAATTCACTCAATCAATAATATTAAAGGGAAAACAATATTTATGGTATTTCTCAATCATCAAAAACATAATAAATCCAATATTCATTCAAAACAATAACAGAATTGTAAAAGCAAACTCCCAAGTCGACTTCTTCGTTGATTCTCGATCCTTCCCTTGCTTCTTTCTCGATCGTGCTCCTCGATTCTCTTGTTGGCTTGTTCCAATTCCTAGGATGAAGAGGTGATGGTGGATGATCATGATATGGAGTATGGATGAGTGGAGGCTATTCCTAGGTTGTAAAAGCTGATATTGGTGTAATTTCGTGTTTAATATATAGAGGGATGGGATTATGGACTTTTTTGTTGGACACAAACTCTATAAGGAATTAATTTTTCAGCAACTCTTCCGGCCGATCGATCGAGTAGACTGCTCGATCGATCGCCAATTTTCTGTGACCACCGATCGATCAAGATTGAGTCTCGATCGATCGGTCTTGATTTTTATTTTCCTTTCCCAGCTTTGACGTGTTCGCTCGGTTCGGTCCTTTTTCATCATTTTTGACTCATTTCCTCTACTTTTATGCATTTCAACATTGATTCCTGAAATATAAAAATATATACCAAAAAGCGTAAAATAATCCAATAATCGATACGAAAACCATTAGAAAATCGCATCTAAATAAGTGTAAAAACGACACTTATCATTATAGGAAGACATGATTCTTTTGTATAGTCTCTACTCTAGGAGTAGTGTAAATCTATAGGATTCATTCATTTAGGAGAGAATGTAATTAATCCTTTTTGGAATTTCATTTTGGCACTGTAATCCTAATAGCTCAAAGCATCAACACGAATTTTTATACTCAGATTATGCATGCTTAGTTCTTATTGTACCTAAATCCACACTTAAGGTATCAGGCTCCTTACATGAATTGTATGATGTAACAATAAGAGCTTATTGTACACTTGGTATGGTCACTATAACACATTTGTGCTTCAGGTGAGAGCTTTCTCAAGCAAGTGTTCGTCTGTATTTATACAGTGCCCAATGGTTTTCTCAACAAGTCAGTTTTGTTGGTGCGATCAATGTGTGTCATACTTGACTAGTACCAGACGTTCGTGAGTATGATTGCGAGTATTAATCATATGAGGAATTGTGATGGGGATTATTATCTCCATTGGATTGATTGTATACTGGGGTTGCGCTGGTAAACTGTACCCAGAGTTACGGGCCATATGTGGTCTGCTAACACGAAATTGTTGAGTTTCAAGAATGATAACTGGTGTGGAGTTACTATGGGCTTAATTGCATGGTCACAGCGAAGTACTTGCCTTGACAGGTACGATAATCATTTTGGAATTTGTGTCAGACACATTGTACGGATTCATTGTGACCGTCGTTAAGTCTTATGTTGTTACTTTACAAGCATTGTTGGACTGTATATCCATTGCATAACCAGATGTAAGAATGATTTGATAGGAACAGTCGTGCACTATCAGGTGTATTGTTGAATTGTACTATGTGGTACATGTTTGATTGATAATGCGAGTTTGAGAGGTGATGTTTCCTAGTATGGCAAGATATCATGGCATAGTTGGTTGACAGCATTCACAGCATTGTTGAGTTCTTGTGATAATGATGTTCTTCTGTAGAAGAATAATTGAATGAGTTATCATTTTTCTGATATGTGTGGGATTTGTTGGAGAAATCCATGTTGAAGTTGGATTGCATATGCTTGTAATAACAATATGATCAAGGCATGTTGTTTTCCACTATTAAGTGGTATATGTTTGTTGAGCACTGAGTAGTGTATAGCGAGTGATGGACCTCGTGAAAGAGCTTGTGATATACTCGAGAATGGTGGTATCGATGGAGTAGTTGATGCAAAGGAATGTCACTAACGAATTGGTTCCTTTTGTTTGAAGGAAGAATGACTTGGTAAATGTGATATCTAACCATCCAAATGGTGTGGATAGATGTTATGTGAGAATACTCATTGTATTTGACACGACGAATCACATGGGTTAGTGAAAAATGACCAGATCTCAAATTCATTTGGTTATTGATATATATGTGGTAAGTATGCAATGGAGTATCGTGCATGGTGTTTGATGGAAACTACATCTTTGGTACAACATTTTAATAGGGGTGACGGTAGAATATTGGAACCATAATATAATGTCTTGGACTACACTAGTGACATTTGAGTAGAAATGTCTTTGTGTTGCATGATTGTTGAGGGTTACTTGATTGAGTTAGCAACTGATATACCTTAGCTCTTGATGCTTCCTGGTCGTGATTTATTTTAAACAATTAATTCCAGTGTAGCGATTAAATACCGCAAGTGTACGATGTCAAGTTTTAGTATAATGATATTAAAGTAGGGATTGGCGTACCCACAGGGACTAGTAAATAATTACCAAACTACAATAAGTTAACTATATTTAGCCTACGATAACTGGTTGTGATTGTTAAACTAACATGACAAATTAACTCAATATGTAACCCAAACAATCAACGGTGAATAAGATTAATAATCAAAAGAAACAATTATAAAGACTTTCGGTTCACCTATGTAATCCCCCATAATTCATCTATTAGTTAATAATTGAATTCAAACAATCTAAGGTGATGAGTTCTCCAAATTTATCTAATATACTCTCTCGAGTTATATTAAACCTAATATCAAATTGCAGTAAGTCACTCTCGTGTACTTATTTAACAACACAATATTGTATTAAGATCCGTGAAAACTACTAGCTTCCGATTACTAGATATCTATCGCTATCACACATGTATTTGACGTCATCTCTCGATCTCGGTCTGAAATCCATGGCATAAATCACTATATCTAATCACAATTTTATCTCTCGATCTCAAATGTAATTTACTATCATTCAAGGATGGCCAAACCCTCAAAAGCATGAAGAACAATGATCTATGCACTTAAATTTATAAGAATCAATCAAAACATTAAATTTAAATAATGGGTTCATACGAAGGATCCCCTAAGTTTTGATAACAAACATAGCCAACAATCTCCATCAAATAACAATGCATAAAAATGTTTTGCAACATTCTAAACATTAAATTCTAATGAAAATATAGAACTAGAGCTAGAAATAAGGAAATAACGAGAGGCATTGACTCATTGCGTTGATCTGTCGTCCCATCTCTTCCGATGCATCTCTTCTTCAATGGTTATGGTGTATGGATGGTTGGGGATGAAGGAGAGTGTGGGGTCCTCATTACTTAATCCATTATGTATCAATTAAGCATACATATATGAATCTGAATTAAGTAAAAACATGCACTGATTAAGAATTTCTGACTAGTTAAGTGGTTACAAGGTTATAAAAACCTAACCAACTATACATCACATGTATCACATGTACAAGTAACAACCTAATCCAAGATAACTCCTAAGCAGTGGTTCAGCTCGCAGCGGAAAATGACTCACATCCCGTCTCCCCACGTCTATGAGTCCCTACAGAAACATTCACACAACGTGAGTATAGATAACAACTATCTCAGTGCAATATCAAAACACAATATTACTGATAAAGCACAATAACAAACATCAAATGTGAATGCTCTGTATCATGCATCAACAAATGCATCATGTCATGACATGTCTCAACAATCACCCTATTATCACGAGCCCCATATGATATGTCTATTTAGCTCAATATGTCAGTGGAACCACATCACATCTTCATATTAGCATCACATATCATAGTACCATACTCATATGTGATAATAGCCAGAGCATATACCCAAACCAGGCGTATATCTCTCAAGCCAAAGCATATGTAGTATATCTATAGTGGCAACGATCCCAGCCAAAGCATATACCAATCCTGGCATATCTATCAAGGCAATGATCTCACCAAAGCATATACACATATCTATCAAGGCATCCATCCCAATCATATGAAAGCCATGTATGTACATGCATATGATACTACCAATCATATGACACAAAGCTAACATAAATCATATGATATCAAAACCATAACATCATCATCACATAATATCTATACTCCGTACGTCAACACGTACCTGGTATACGACAACAAAAGCGATAAATCAGGCGTTGATGACTAATTGCCTCTTTGCATGTCCCTTGTGATGATGCTACAAGCACATGAACAATATACCATGTTATAAGAGGCTTCAAAAATAAATGCTACAAAAATATAACATGTTTCATAATTTCCAAGGCACCGATCGATCGCTACACTTGCCGATCGATCGCCAAAACTTTCTGTCTCCTCGCGATCGATCGCAACTACTTGGCGATCGATCGCCAAAATGCTCTGTTCATAGCGATTGATCGCTACAATCTCACCGATCGATCGCCACACATTTTCATCGCCTTATATTATGGCTGTCACCGGCGATCGATCGCCACACAAGCACCGATCGATCGCCGATGCCCAGAAAGCTTAGAGCATGGCCATTTTCAAGCATATCTCCATGGTTCTCACCCTACAACTTGAAGCTCAACATTTAAACATATTTCATGCAATCCTTAGTGTCATATAAACATGTTTCTATCATCCTAGAATCCAATTCTTGGCAAAGAAACAAGTTATGATTCTAAGCATAAACATTTGATAGTCAAATTCACATACTTCATTCACAACACCATAAATCAAGCTTAAAATCATGAATCCCTTACCAAGAGGTTATGAAACCACTTCATTCCACTTTCTTACTTGAGTTCCATGTGAACTCCAAGCTAGAAGATTCAACCTAAGCAAGAAGCTAGAGAGGAGCTTGGTAGAGATCACTATGTGTTTTATGGTGTATTGTGAGTTTAAGCTCACTAATCCCCTTAATATAGCCACTTGCTATAATAACATGCCAATTAACATATACATGTAAATCCAAACTCAAATTCACATGCTAATGCAACTTAAAATGAAAGGTAAAGGCATATGAAATTAAATTCAAGTCAAATGCATACTAATCCATGTTACTTGATATACTACTACACTTGATTTAATTCCATCATTCCTATGCACCACATCTTGTGCATCATGTTTTATTCCTTGCCATATATCACATAGTCATATCATGTATGAGTATTAACCCTCGGTTCAACCCGAACCTGAGTCCACATCGTACCGTAATTATTCAAAATTACGCCATAATCATCTGATACGTATATAAAGTGAATCAAGGCATTACAGAGAGTGATGGTGGCTGAGTATGTAGGGTTTAATATGAGCAAAAAGTCACCAAAAACGTCTGAAAAATTCCATATATCATGTTGGATGAGTTTCAAGTAAGTTGGACACATAATATCCAAGATGGAAACAAAATCCCAAACTTTCCGAGTCGAGGCGATCGATCGCTTCAAATGAAGCGATCGATCACATTTTGCTACTGCCCAGAGGCGATCGATTGCCGCATTTGAAGCGATCGATCGCTTCCTCTGATTTTCAGCAAATTACGATTTCGTCTCTCCTTCTCCATGTTTGCTCAGTTGGTCCTTTTTCATCATTTTAAGCCTATTTCCTCCACTTTTATGCATTTGGACCTGGATTCCTGAAATATAAAAATATATAGGGTAAAGAGTAATATTTTCCAAGAATCACTACAAAAACGCCCCTAATCTTATATCAATGTAAGAGTAAAAAGTACACTTATCATGTAAGGACCCCCGTGCCCTTACCCCATTATTAGTGTATTAACCCCCGTACTTAGTGCATACAATCATGTTATTAAAGGGGAAAGTGATTACATGCAACTCTAGCATGAATACCGTCTATAAAATTTCTTTACATTAATCGTATAATGTCTATACTTTCTCAACATATTCCATAAAACATATGATGCACCTTTAAACATACACTAACATGCTCTCAATTCATTTTGCAGTTCATAATTAATTGCACACAACACAAATGAAGAGAGAAAAGGCCCTTGCCTTCTTTATATATTCCATATACACATAATACTGCTCACATGCGAGCATCAAATAAGTAGGCGTGTATCTAATGTATAAAGTATCATACTCAATACCGTCGCTGGTACCTCGATCCTGGAAGCACCTCAAATCTACAGCTCGAGCTCAACTCCAAGCCATCGATGTACCTAATAACCTGTCCCAACAGAGACAGCCCCCTCACGGGGTGAGCATACCAATATCCCAAATCCAACAGTCATGATAATACAATTCATAATTTACAACAATGTAAATGCTTATGAAATACAAAATATACTCCCTGGATGGTATCATCCTCATCCGGGATTGCCTTGATTCACTTTATATACGTATCAGATGATTATGGCGTAATTTTGAATAATTACGGTACGATGTGGACTCAGGTTCGGGTTGAACCGAGGGTTAATACTCATACATGATATGACTATGTGATATATGGCAAGGAATAAAACATGATGCACAAGATGTGGTGCATAGGAATGATGGAATTAAATCAAGTGTAGTGGTATATCAAGTAACATGGATTAGTATGCATTTGACTTAAATTTAATTTCATATGCCTTTACCTTTCATTTTAAGTTGCATTAGCATGTGAATTTGAGTTTGGATTTACATGTATATGTTAATTGGCATGTTATTATAGCAAGTGGCTATATTAAGGGGATTAGTGAGCTTAAACTCACAATACACCATAAAACACATAGTGATCTCTACCAAGCTCCTCTCTAGCTTCTTGCTTCGGTTGAATCTTCTAGCTTGGAGTTCACTTGGAACTCAAGTAAGAAAGTGGAATGAAGTGGTTTCATAACCTCTTGGTAAGGGATTCATGATTTTAAGCTTGATTTATGCTGTTGTGAATGAAGTATGTGAATTTGACTATCAAATGTTTGTGCTTAGAATCATAACTTGTTTCTTTGCCAAGAATTGGATTCTAGGATGATAGCAACATGTTTATATGACACTAAGGATTGCATGAAATATGTTTAAATGTTGAGCTTCAAGTTGTAGGGTGAGAACCATGGAGATATGCTTGAAAATCGCCATGCTCTAAGCTTTCTGGGCATCGACGATCGATCGATGCTTGTGTGGCGATCGATCGCCGGTGACAGCCAAAATATAAGGCGGTGAAAATGTGTGGCGATCGATCGGTGAGATTGTAGCGATCGATCGCTATGAACAGAGCATTTTGGCGATCGATCGCCAAGTTGTTGCGATCGATCGCGAGGAGACAGAAAGTTTTGGCGATCGATCGGCAAGTGTAGCGATCGATCGGTGCCTTGGAAATTATGAAACATGTTATATTTTAGGGGAAATTTATTTTTGAAGCCTCTTATAACATGGTATATTGTTCATGTGCTTGTAGCATCATCACAGGGGACAGGCAAAGAGGCAATTAGTCATCAACGCCTGATTTATCGCTTTTGTTGTCGTATACCAGGTACGTGTTGACGTACGGAGTATAGATATTATGTGATGATGATGTTATGGTTTTGATATCATATGATTTATGTTATCTGTGTGTCATATGATTGGTAGTATCATATGCATGTGCATACATGGCTTTCATATGATTGAGATGGATGCCTTGATAGATATGTGTATATGCTTTGGTGAGATCATTGCCTTGATAGATATGCCAGGATTGGTATATGCTTTGGCTGGGATCGTTGCCACGATACATATACTACATATGCTTTGGCTTGAGAGATATACACCTGGTTTGGGTATATGCTCTGGCTATTATCACATATGAGTATGGTACTATGATATGTGCTGCTAATATGAAGATGTGATGTGGTTCCACTGACATATTGAGCTAAATAGACATATCATATGGGGCTCGTGATAATAGGGTGATTGTTGAGACATGTCATGACATGATGCATTTGTTGATGCATGATACAGAGCATTCACATTTGATGTTTGTTATTGTGCTTTATCAGTAATATTGTGTTTTGATATTGCACTGAGATAGTTGTTATCTATACTCACGTTGTGTGAATGTTTCTGTAGGGACTCATAGACGTGGGGAGACGGGATGTGAGTCATTTTCCTCTGCGAGCTGAACCACGGCTTAGGAGTTATCTTGGATTAGGTTGTTACTTGTACATGTGATACATGTGATGTATAGTTGGTTAGGTTTTTATAACCTTGTAACCACTTAACTAGTCAGAAACTCTTAATCAGTGCATGTTTTTACTTAATTCAGATTCATATATGTATGCTTAATTGATACATAATGGATTAAGTAACGAGGACCCCACATTAGTGGTATCAGAGCAGTGGTTCGAGAACGGGATGAACAAGGGTAGAGGAAGTGAGTTAGGGAGTTACCTAATCACTTACAGGCATGTGATACTGATGATATAGTGTCTGGGAACATGCTTTGTATTTGTATCTGTTATTGTTAACCCTTGTTTTGCAGGATGATAGTAGGACTTGGTATGAATTCTTATGTGTGGCATAAGTGATGTTGTGGGTGTACTCATGATTGGTATACCGGGTTTCTGTACTATCATTTGGCTGGGGAAACATGATATTTTTGCGGGAGCTATTCCACTGATTCCGTGGTCATGGTATGTAGGTCGATACTGAATCGGGAGAGTAAGTTGTACAGTGGTTGAAGCGTGAAAAGCAAAGCTTGGTATCAACTCCATGTGCAAAGTCAGCCTGCATGAGATTGTGTATCCGACCTAATGATGGACTGGCCGTTGACACATGATGTGTGAATGGAAGTGAAGATACAGGTTATTGATCACTGTATCTAGTTCAGGGGCAATTCTTGATATTGCAATCTGTGGTTGCATTGTCAGTTCGACATGTATGGCCTGAATGGGAATGTAATACTTTGCTCTTGCTCTGTGGATAGTATGGCTAACGCAGTGTGTTTACATTGGGAGATGATGCATACATGGGTTACTTGTGGTACTCAGACGGTACATGTAGAAAATGTGAGATTTGTGTACAATAATCATATTCTTTATTATCGTATTTCACAACGGTAATTGGTAATTTGTGAGATTACTGTAGTGAAAATTATCTTGTCAGGGTATCATCTGTGTATGGTGTAAGTAATCCTTATGTCATACAACGCAGCGGAATAAAATTTTTAGGATTACTAACACCGGATCTATACATAGTAATCATATCGGATTAAGGAATACATAAGAGTCTCACCCTTGTAGCGTGTTTGAAGCAGAATCCACGGAGCAGCACCACGTCCTACGCCTTCTCCGAGTCAATAGCAAAACTCGATGAGTTTTGCCTCAACGGTATCCACACGATCAAATCGGGTGAAGGGATGGTTTAATAACAAGTTGCTAGACAAGTTATTAAACCGTAACAAGAAAGACACTCGATTCTAAATCGAAAGGCACGCCCAAAACCTCACTTTTCTCTTCGGCTATGATGAGAAGCCGAGAGCACTTTGGTGGTTTTTGGAGGCCGTGTGCTTTTCCTTGTTTTAGGTTAGTATGATATGAAGTTGTGTCTTACAATTAAATCATAACCTTGTATTTATAGTAAAAGGCTTTTAATTAAGGTTCGAGACTTTCTTAAAGTCTTATGGGCCCAAACCCATGATTTAATTAAAACCTTTTAATCACTTAATTAAGACTCTTCTTAATTAATTAATTCATCCAATGAATTTAATTTCCCTTCTCGATTTAATCTTTTGTGCGACCCGATAGGTTCTCGTAATGTTGGCAGTGACATAAAATCTCATTTTACGTCTCAAGCATTGAGCGGTATCTAGCAACACATCAATGCTACCCAAATTACAAGAATGTCAATGACTCGACATAACCTTTAGAACTCGTGATAATATTAATCATGTAACTTAATCCCTTTGTCCTTTGTGTTTAGATTGAACACGAGTCATGGAATAGTCATACTCGTATATCCAATCTTTATTTCTTGATCCCCAAGTAGAACTAGAATAAACGAATAAGCTCGATATCTCATATCGACTCATTCGAGCATGGCCATGCATTTTAGTTCTCACTTGATCAAGGGCCAAACACATCTCCTGTTATATAGGAGGGACAAATCCTATCTCGATCAGTCAGCATCCCTCTACATAATTCGTAGTGTATCCAATAGTCGCCTTTATAGATTACCCTGTTACGGGTAACGTTTGACGATATCAAGATACATAACTCCTTATGTTGGGATCTCTGATGATCACAAGTTATAAGGATTACATACATTATTATCACTATGAGAATTGCATATGACGATCATATAACTATCCATGTTGCATTCTCATGGTGGGTCTGTCCAGTACATCGTTCTCTAACTTGTACCCATATGTTGATTTGATATCTCATATCAATGAACAATTCATCGATCAACATATACTAGTCTCTACGTATTATCATTATCCTTATTCATGATAACACTTGACTAGGGACATCTTTAAGAATAATACAATATTATTCTAAGGACATTAACATATATATTAATTCACAATGCACAGTTAAAAGAATAATATATAATAATGAATTGCCATTCATAAATCCATAAACATTGTATGTCTTAAACAATCATCTAATGACTTGTCTTAGGGCATATCCCAACAAATGGTTCTCCGGTGTGTATGTGTGTGTTGAACTTCATGTTTGTTGTCATGGAGTTGACAAGGAACATGAAATTGGGAGAGTTCGATGATAGTGACGCTGAGGCGTATTGATGGAGCAGTACAATCACAGTAACTGTGAGTTAACTGTTAGACTATTATGTCATTGAGTCACTCGTGTTTTGGTGACTGGTTCACGGACTGTTTGATTCTTTCTGTGTATTATCTTCTTGTGTTTGTTCTTGTTATATTTTATGGATTTGAGAAGTCTTTCAGATTGAAAGAAAATGAGTACCGGCGGAGATTGCAGTGATGCAATATTGTTATGACTCCTGCACATGTGATCTTTGTGATAACTGTACTGGGACATACATGGTGCTATGTAGCCATGTAGTATATCTGGCTAGGGTATAGTACAAATGGGAATGGATATCATTGTTTTGATATGAACTCCGTCCGAGCTATAAGGTTGTCCGTATGAGACTCTATGTATGTGGTATGTGTGGCAGCCATGGGTGTCTTTGATTGACACGAGATACCTCCAGTGCATATCGTTGTGTATGGGATGTTGCATATGAACATTTAGTTCTGTGTTTGTGAACTGCATTGATGAGGCTAAATTTGGTTGGTCTGCTTTGAACAGAGTGTGGGTATCTGTGTGGTTGCTGAGAGCATTGAATGCTTGTATGGCTTCTGGATATAGAAAAGGACGTCTTATTAGACATCCGTAAACTGATTCTTTAGTGGAACTGTGTTGACATTTTGTCATATTCTGGATTCTTACATGACAGTCGTGTGATTTGTACACGGGAGACCAACAGCGATTTGTTGGCAATGTGAGTGTCCGGTAAGTATTGAGTGTGAGCTATTGTATGATAACATAGCTTGGTGGCTATGATGTATGGTTCACAAGTCTGATGTTGAAGGTCCAAGTTATCCAGATTGATAAGGAAGTTTGAGTTTCCGTAGATTGCTTGTACACTGCGACTGTAGTGCTGATGCAATCAGAGTTTCCGTTGTGTTGTGATGGTACTATGCGTTTGACATGAAATTCATATATTCTTGAGTCAGGACGGAAGATGTATGACTGATGGGATCGTGATTGTGATATGCCGACCTAGTCATGCGATTGGTTTGCATCGTTGATTGGTTTGCATTTTGTGCTCGATAGATGTTGGGTTGATATCTATTGATGGACAGTCTGCGCATATGTTTCATGAGGAAACAGTATGGTTGGTATACTAAACCATGTAATGGTTGATGAATGGTTGGTATGCTAAACCATGTGATGGTTGATGACTATTGAAACCATGTGATGGTTGATGAATAGCAGATGGTTTTGAGACGGATGAAGAAGCTCACACGTATGAAGTAGTGTGATGGGACTTGATTTGTCCATGAAATGAATTAGTTCTTGAGCTTACACATATGTGTATGACATTAAAGTTTGTGTCATGTTATAGTGGTACGACCACTATGAGACTGAGTTGACATATGCCAGATGGTGGATGTTATTTTGCTATATATTTGTACTTGAGTATTCTGATATGATATCCTTTGATTGTACACGGAAAGTGTACTAGGAACATCATACGGTTACCGTATTGTGCAGGTATCATTGGCAATGTTATAGAATATGGCAATTCCTTTGGGTCCGATTGCAGAGTCATAGTACCAGAATGACCATGAGTGGTATGGTAATTTAATTGCCATTTATGTCAACAATAGTGTGTGGATTGTGTGATTGCAGTTGAGTTGGAATTTGTTACCTCCCATGTATTGTTGGATTGGCTACTTTTTCATGAACCAGAGGTGATAACGAGTTGCTGGGAGCAGTCGTGTTTATCAGGAATGCATTCCAATAAAGAAAGATTCAATGAATATGGCGATGTAGACAACTGTTATGTACTATATGTGATCATGTGATATATCTGAGTGATATATTCGATCATGTGATATAGTCGGGTGATATCTTCGATTGTATGATCTATCCGGGTGATATGATAATCCGTATGGATAGGTTCATGAAGCAGAACGGAATGAGTTATCAGGTACGTGTGATGTGTGGGACTTGTTGGCGTAATCCATGTAGCAAGTGAATTGCACATGCGTGGAAAGCGTGTCGGGTGGAAAACGTGTTGGTTTCCACTACTACATGTTATTTTATGTTGATCATTACAGGGAACAGTGAATAGAAAGTAATGAATCGTTGTAAAAGCTTGTCATACTCAAGATGGTAGTCTTGGGGGAACAGTTGATACAAAGAATGACATTTCCGGTACAGGGGTAAGGACAGGGAATATTGAACCACGCAAATGGTGTGGATTGATACTATGAGAACATAGTCATTGGTTGAGATAACCATATAATCATATCGACATATGTATTGTACATGGCTTTGGTGTACAGTATGCATTGATGACATATGAGTGTGATGTGGATTTCTTCTTGTGGTTTAGTCAAGTTTGTGTCCAATGTTGGTTCTGGATTGGTATCGTGTCCAGTGTTTAATCTAGACTGAGAAGTCTGGCGTGGAAGATTAGTATGCAATCGATAGATGGATATGTTATATCTATCACATGGTGTAAGTCCATACTACAATACAACTTTGTGAAATGTTAGAACAGAGATGGTTCTGTGCACATTTGGATGTGTAGAATCTGAATGTGACAAGGACCGAGGTACTTGGTTTAGAGTATCTTGCTGATCTCGATGTTCTGTGTAAGCTTACACAAGAGTACAAACAAATGGAAATATTCTAGACCGTTATACAATACAGAACGCGGGTATGTGTGTTGCTGTGTTTCTAAAGTGTGGCATAATGTGTATGGAAAAGGCGTAATACCATGATTTGAACTATTGATTGTATTCCTATGTGGTGACTAGTTGTCCAAGGAGGGACGGATGTATTAGACATTAGACAAACAGATACTCCATTGGGGATCATTTGTATGCATCCAGCAGGAATAGGAATGGGCAGTGACTTGGTTAAGGGAACCCACCGGTACAATGAGTTGTATGAGATCAAGTAAATTTGATGGATACTGTTGTGTATGACAGGATATGTATCTGTGCTAACATCCGACGTGATTTCTTGAGTGTTCACTGATACTAATGAAATGTTTGTCTGTTGATGGTCTTACAACGATGCATACATACTATCAATGCCGGCTGGTGTAGAGTGTTGTGAGTATATGGCTACGTGGACAAAAGCGAATAATAACAAGTTGTTATGCGAGAACATGAGTATGCAGTAGACTCCAAAGTACAATGTCTGGTATGTTTTTTTTTGGCTTCTTATACTGCTGGTAAGTATCTGCTAGTTGAGCATGTTGAGTATGTAGCAGATTTACTTTTGATTATTTGGTCCGGCAAATAATGTTGCATTTAGAATGCATGTTTGTGCAAAGCTTATTTGCCACTATGTTGTTATTCCTTGTTGCTAGTTGAGCATGTTGAGTATGTAGCAGATTTACTTTTGATTATTTGGTCCGGCAAATAATGTTGCATTTAGAATGCATGTTTGTGCAAAGCTTATTTGCCACTATGTTGTTATTCCTTGTAGTGTTGCTAGTAGGGTTGAAAACTTATGGTTTTTTGTATGATAAATATGATATATGAGATTTTTATTATGAATATGGAATTTCGAGGACGAAATTCAATGAGTGGGGGAGAATTGTAATGCCTCGATTCACTTTATATACGTATCAGATGATTATGGCGTAATTTTGAATAATTACGGTACGATGTGGACTCAGGTTCGGGTTGAACCGAGGGTTACTCATACATGATATGACTATGTGATATATGGCAAGGAATAAAACATTATGCACAAGATGTGGTGCATAGGAATGATGGAATTAAATCAAGTGTAGTGGTATATCAAGTAACATGGATTAGTATGCATTTGACTTGAATTTAATTTCATATGCCTTTACCTTTCATTTTAAGTTGCATTAGCATGTGAATTTGAGTTTGGATTTACATGTATATGTTAATTGGCATGTTATTATAGCAAGTGGCTATATTAAGGGGATTAGTGAGCTTAAACTCACAATACACCATAAAACACATAGTGATCTCTACCAAGCTCCTCTCTAGCTTCTTGCTTCGGTTGAATCTTCTAGCTTGGAGTTCACTTGGAACTCAAGTAAGAAAGTGGAATGAAGTGGTTTCATAACCTCTTGGTAAGGGATTCATGATTTTAAGCTTGATTTATGGTGTTGTGAATGAAGTATGTGAATTTGACCATCAAATGTTTATGCTTAGAATCATAACTTGTTTCTTTGCCAAGAATTGGATTCTAGGATGATAGAAACATGTTTATATGACACTAAGGATTGCATGAAATATGTTTAAATGTTGAGCTTCAAGTTGTAGGGTGAGAACCATGGAGATATGCTTGAAAATCGCCATGCTCTAAGCTTTCTGGGCATCGGCGATCGATCGGTGCTTGTGTGGCGATCGATCGCCGGTGACAGCCAAAATATAAGGCGGTGAAAATGTGTGGCGATCGATCGGTGAGATTGTAGCGATCGATCGCTATGAACAGAGCATTTTGGCGATCGATCGCCAAGTTGTTGCGATCGATCGCGAGGAGACAGAAAGTTTTGGCGATCGATCGGTGCCTTGGAAATTATGAAACATGTTATATTTTTGTAGCATTTATTTTTGAAGCCTCTTATAACATGGTATATTGTTCATGTGCTTGTAGCATCATCACAGGGGACAGGCAAAGAGGCAATTAGTCATCAACGCCTGATTTATCGCTTTTGTTGTCGTATACCAGGTACGTGTTGACGTACGGAGTATAGATATTATTTGATGATGATGTTATGGTTTTGATATCATATGATTTATGTTATCTGTGTGTCATATGATTGGTAGTATCATATGCATGTGCATACATGGCTTTCATATGATTGAGATGGATGCTTTGATAGATATGTGTATATGCTTTGGTGAGATCATTGCCTTGATAGATATGCCAGGATTGGTATATGCTTTGGCTGGGATCGTTGCCACGATAGATATACTACATATGCTTTGGCTTGAGAGATATACGCCTGGTTTGGGTATATGCTCTGGCTATTATCACATATGAGTATGGTACTATGATATGTGCTGCTAATATGAAGATGTGATGTGGTTCCACTGACATATTGAGCTAAATAGACATATCATATGGGGCTCGTGATAATAGGGTGATTGTTGAGACATGTCATGACATGATGCATTTGTTGATGCATGATACAGAGCATTCACATTTGATGTTTGTTATTGTGCTTAATCAGTAATATTGTGTTTTGATATTGCACTGAGATAGTTGCTATCTATACTCACGTCGTGTGAATGTTTTTGTAGGGACTCATAGACGTGGGGAGACGGGATGTGAGTCATTTTCCGCTGCGAGCTGAACCACGGCTTAGGAGTTATCTTGGATTAGGTTGTTACTTGTACATGTGATACATGTGATGTATAGTTGGTTAGGTTTTTATAACCTTGTAACCACTTAACTAGTCAGAAACTCTTAATCAGTGCATGTTTTTACTTAATTCAGATTCATATATGTATGCTTAATTGATACATAATGGATTAAGTAACGAGGACCCCACAGGGATTCTCTGTACTGCCCATGTTCTCAAAACAACCGAAATCATCAAATTCCCAAATGCCAGTTAATCATTACATTGATTAACGAATCCATATGATATATATTGATATAAAAACTATAATATTAAATCATTAAGCAATGATCATGTTTATCCCATTTATCTCATTGCTCGCTCTACTCTAGCGGCATTTCATTCTCACGCATGCTCAACGGCAGTGGCGTCACAATTGATGTTCGCTCAAAGGCGACAACATCTCAATCATTGCTCGCTCAAAAGCGGCACCATATAATTCCCAATGTATATATGTCCATTCATAGTAATTACCATAAACCATGCAATTCAATATACATTTATTGTAATAAAGCGTACCATGCACTCACAATTGCAATTACAATAAAGGGCCATGCTCGTACGTCATACATACCTTAAGTCTCCGAAGTCCAAGCCAAACCTTGCTTGAGTCACATTCCTCAAGAAGTATGTGCTAAAACACAAATAATTCACAATCAAACATAAGCATGCAACCACGTACCCAAGCACGTTCATAGCTCCCAATCATATCGTCAATCCATGACGATTACCAAATAAAAGCCCCCCCGGCTAAGCATGCATAATACCCAAAATATACCGTTTAGCAAGTTTAAAAGATAACCAAGAATTCAACCGGGAATTCCGTTTTATTAAACTTTGGCCTCAACCAATCTATCTTAAAAGTATAGCATTCCCATTGGAATGTAGACATTGCCCCTGAAACGGCCCCTTTAAACCTCGGTTCCAAAATCCTGACATTTTCCAAAAAATTTCAAAAAAACAAATTCCTTCGGGTGGCGATCGATCGCCACCTTTATCGCGATCGATCGCCACACTCCAGTGGCCAACCAGTGCCCTCTCGCGATCGATCGCCACTCCTCGCGATCGATCGCCAACCCGCTCGCGATCGATCGCCGAGACCTCGCGATCGATCGCCAGCACTATTCATCGCCTTCAAAAATTGGACTGCTCGTCGCGATCGATCGCTACCCCTCGGCGATCGATCGCCACCTGTGATTTTCTGAAAAATTCGAGCTTCCATGGTGTTTTTAACACCTAAACTCAAAACCAACACCCCACACACCACCAACACCTCAAATACAACATTAAAACTCCATAAAAACACCAAAATCAACATTTTAGATTTTAACCCAAAACCCCCAAACACAAATCCAAATCCAAAAGCTCAACCATAACACACCATATCACTATCAAATCGAAGACAAAGACGAGGGGAAGAAACTTACCAAATTATCTTCGAGAAATCCGGCTCCTAGGACGAGCCTCCAACGATTTTGCCCATCAAAGGGAAAGGGGAAGGGTTTGGGGTGAGAGAGTGGCGTGAGGGAGAGGAGAGGAGTGGAATGGATTCCGAATGACGGAATCCCGAGTCCAACTGGTATATAGCAAAAATGCCCCAAAATACCAATACCTCCACAAATACATCATGATTCATTAAAAATCATCTGTTTTCAAAAAATCTCTCTCCAACATCAAATCCCCATACAGGCCCCAACATAAGGCACCCCGGACTCCAAGTCCCACTAAAAACCCAACTCAAAGGTTTTCCACCAAAATGAGGATACCATCTCAACCTTTGGATCCAACGGTTCCAAATGCCCGATTTAACAACCTCGGGAGACCCAACACCGCAATTAATTCCTAATTGCCACAATTAAAAATCCATCAAGGATTAATACCACACCGGGATTAACACCATTAATCCCCGGACATCACAATTATCCCCCACTAATAAAATTTCATCCTCGAAATTGTATCGGTGTACTCCACGTAACACCAGGACTACACAAACAAAACAAAGCCATGACCCCGATTCTGAACCACCTTAGAATCGAATTAACAACTGCGAGAATACCAGTCTCGCACCAAGCCCTAAAATAGAGCAAACGCCAAAAACCATACAAACCCTAAAAATAACAACATACCTCGATGTGAATCGTCCCAGAAGTCAGTCCACCACGACTACAATCAACCAAATCTCCCTTGGTTCTGACATAAATGTCACTCCGTGATATTCACCACTTGCCCACAATGCTTGACATGCATCGTCATGATGGGGACCACTAATATACAACAGTATACTCACAAAAAATCCGGTTTTTGCTTCCCAGTCCATCTCCTCCAAAGGAGTAGTTGCAACACTTGTAACACGGATCGGGCAACCCACGGTCACCGATCCACACAAAGCACATCTCCGAGGATGTTTACACCGGTGTGTTCCAAGAAATCATATCTTGGTCCTGACACACCATCAAGACCCCACAAAGTCTCAAGTTCCACAGTGGACATGTAAGACAATCAATTGTATTCCCACACACGTGTCAACCATGACACTAAACAAATCGAATCCTGGCCACCCCACATTTATCCTGGGATTCAACAATCCTAGAACAGGGAGGCTATCGAATCGACCAGTAAGAATTACCACGGTCCTAAAATACGACAAGTCCTCACAAGGGAAGTCAAACGGACCTCACGATTATTATTCAGATTACATTGTGCCATCGAGATTACCAATCTCAAATTGTCACAATCTCCCACCGGAGATTCATCAAACCAAGCACACTAAACCGACGTTCAACAAGGGATGAAATAAAGTTGGCATTCGTATACACACACGGCATACACGTCCATGCATCAACACAACATGCATACATAATGTAATGGACTCAGGTATCTCCAATCATACCCAAAGTCCCAAAATCTACTGCCAAACCTCGATTATTCTCACTCCACGGAGAATAGTGGTCGACAGACCAAAACCAAAGGGTGTGATTCAACATCAGCACCATACAACCAAAGTAACGAATCTCCCAAAAGATTCAACCGACAGGTATATCAATACCGCATTTCCCACAAGGATAGTGTCATGAATCCATGACCCTCCAACCTCGAACCACCGTCCGGAAAACTGGATATACACATATCAACATATATCTCGGAGCCAAAATATGCAACTGGTTCAGAATAGTGCATCGAAGCCACTATTACCAAATTAAAGCCTGTATACGCCATGTATACTCATCCTAAAGAGGCTCTGTACTAATACCATAGTACTACACAAACTTGAGTATTACCCCGGAGACGTCTCCTCGAACGTCTCGCAGGAAGTACGAAGCCATCACCTAGTCCAACACTAGTAGGGCTTACCCCGGTTGATTCTCAATCAACCCTCAACCAATACCGGATGCCTCCATGAAAGTATAGTCCAACTCTCCCCAAGAGATAAAATCAATATAGTAGTGTTACCCACTAGCTATATCTCACAGATAGAATTGTGATCCCCGTTGCATTCCATATGCAAGGATGCTCAACCAGAGCTAACAACGACTTTTCGACACTCGCATTGGCATCCCCAACAGAATTGAGCTGTCCAGTACAAGTCCCTCCAAAATACTTGGCGTATGAACGTCCCCGTGACGTATTCCCTGCCTCAATTAACATGCCACATAGAGACTACAAGAGTCTACCAAAAGTCATCATCGTATCATCATACGATTCACTGAACTCGAATCCAACGAGCAGTATAATGGCTCCAACAAGCACACTATATCATTACCACGATATCTGGCTAGCAAAGCGCTGCCTCCATAGGCTCATATCAATCCCACCAACAAGCCATACGTTCCATCTCGGTATGCCATACCGTACAAACCGTTAGAGTAGTGGGTCATCACCCATTATATCTCTAATACCAATGCACAAAGGACATCCCAGTATCCTTGCTCAACCACGAAGTAATCCTAATCCATTAGGACTTATCCCATACCCTCAGGGTGGGTGTGACCATGCCTACACCACATCACAACAACAAGCGAGTAGTTTCCTCAATGACTACTCTTACCACCAATCACTTGGCCTTAGCCAATCCAGCGAGTATACCCGGAGGGTATCATTACTCGAAAATATTTACCTGTATCACGTGATGCGGTACCCTCACCTGTACAATGCATCCAATAATCCATCGAGCAATCTGCTCGGCGTAATGGTCTCGTCAACTAGTGACCCAGACACTACCATGTGCTCGCCAACGGTACCCAATTATGTAACCAAATGCATATACATAAATGTATTAATCATCAAAACGACGCTACACGTCTACATAGAACATCCACCATGTCATCGTCATCCCGTGACGGTACCTGTCAACATATGACATTCGAAATAACATCGTCGACTCGTGACGGTATATGTCGATTGGCGCGATGTGGATCTCGTCAAGAGCTTCGCGTGAGCAGGCTGAAGGTCAAGTGGTTCATCCCGGATCAAAAGTTACGCCCTTTTGAAAAGTCACCGCACATTTCTATGAATTCTATGAACAAATAAATAAACGTCGCAAAGACATTTGGGTGCGATCATACCAGCACTAATGCACCGGATCCCATCTTAACTCCAAAGTTAAGCGTGCAGTACTAGGATGGGTGACCCCCTGGGAAGTCCTCGTGTTGCACCCCTTTTCGCAACTTGTTTAGTTCGGAACATCTAAATGCAAGATGTCCTGCTATACTATTATTAAATGGTGCCACAATAGATGAAATTGCTCGTGCGATCGAAAAAACTTCGATATCATACTACGCAATTTGTAGTTGCCGGGGTCGTGCGGGTTCCACATGTAAAACTAGGCAAAAGTTAGTCTTCGGATTCTAATTTGGGCGCAGGACCCCCTGCCAATGGGTCTTCGACCAATTGGCGCGATGTGGATCTCGTCAAGAGCTTCGCGTGAGCAGGCTGAAGGTCAAGTGGTTCATCCTGGATCAAAAGTTACGCCCTTTTGAAAAGTCACCGCACATTTCTATGAATTCTATGAACAAATAAATAAACGTCGCAAACACTGTTGGGTGCGATCATACCAGCACTAATGCACCGGATCCCATCAGAACTCCAAAGTTAAGCGTGCTTGGGCGAGAGCAGTACTAGGATGTGTGACCCCCTGGGAAGTCCTCGTGTTGCACCCCTTTTCGCAACTTGTTTAGTTCAGAACGTCTAAATGCAAGATGTTCCTGCTATACTATTATTAAATGGTGCCACAATAGATGAAATTGCTCGTGGGATCGAAAAAACTTCGATATCATACTACGGAATTTGTAGTTGCCAGGGTGGTGCGGGTTCCACACGTAAAACTAGGCAAAAGTCAGTCTTCGGATTCTAATTTGGGCGCATGACCCCCTGCCAATGGGTCTTCGACCAATTGGCGCGATGTGGATCTCGTCAAGAGCTTCGCGTGAGCAGGCTGAAGGTCAAGTGGTTCATCCCGGATCAAAAGTTACGCCCTTTTGAAAAGTCACCGCACATTTCTATGAATTCTATGAACAAATAAATAAACGTCGCAAAGACATTTGGGTGCGATCATACCAGCACTAATGCACCGGATCCCATCTTAACTCCAAAGTTAAGCGTGCAGTACTAGGATGGGTGACCCCTGGGAAGTCCTCGTGTTGCACCCCTTTTCGCAACTTGTTTAGTTCGGAACATCTAAATGCAAGATGTTCCTGCTATACTATTATTAAATGGTGCCACAATAGATGAAATTGCTCGTGCGATCGAAAAAACTTCGATATCATACTACGCAATTTGTAGTTGCCGGGGTCGTGCGGGTTCCACATGTAAAACTAGGCAAAAGTTAGTCTTCGGATTCTAATTTGGGCGCAGGACCCCCTGCCAATGGGTCTTCGACCAATTGGCGCGATGTGGATCTCGTCAAGAGCTTCGCGTGAGCAGGCTGAAGGTCAAGTGGTTCATCCTGGATCAAAAGTTACGCCCTTTTGAAAAGTCACCGCACATTTCTATGAATTCTATGAACAAATAAATAAACGTCGCAAAGACTGTTGGGTGCGATCATACCAGCACTAATGCACCGGATCCCATCAGAACTCCGAAGTTAAGCGTGCTTGGGCGAGAGCAGTACTAGGATGTGTGACCCCCTGGGAAGTCCTCGTGTTGCACCACTTTTCGCAACTTGTTTAGTTCAGAACGTCTGATTGCAAGATGTTCCTGCTATACTATTATTAAATTGTGCCACAATAGATGAAATTGCTCGTGCGATCGAAAAAACTTCGATACCATACTACGGAATTTGTAGTTGCCGGGGTCGTGCGGGTTCCACACGTAAAACTAGGCAAAAGTCAGTCTTCGGATTCTAATTTGGGCGCAGGACCCCTTGCCAAAGGGTCTTCGACCAATTGGCGCGATGTGGATATCGTCAAGAGCTTCGCGTGAGCAGGCTGAAGGTCAAGTGGTTCATCCTGGATCAAAAGTTACGCCCTTTTGAAAATTCACCGCACATTTCTATGAATTCTATGAACAAATAAATAAACGCCGCAAAGACTGTTGGGTGCGATCATACCAGCACTAATGCACCGGATCCCATCAGAACTCCGAAGTTAAGCGTGCTTGGGCGAGAGCAGTACTAGGATGGGTGACCCCCTGGGAAGTCCTCGTGTTGCACCCCTTTTCGCAACTTGTTTAGTTCGGAACGTCTAAATGCAAGATGTTCCTGCTATACTATTATTAAATGGTGCCACAATAGATGAAATTGCTCGTGCGATCGAAAAAACTTCGATATCATACTACGCAATTTGTAGTTGCCGGGGTCGTGCGGGTTCCACACGTAAAACTAGGCAAAAGTCAGTCTTCGGATTCGAATTTGGGCGCAGGACCCCCTGCCAATGGGTCTTCGACCAATTGGCGCGATGTGGATCTCGTCAAGAGCTTCGCGTGAGTAGGCTGAAGGTCAAGTGGTTCATCCCGGATCAAAAGTTACGCCCTTTTGAAAAGTCACCGCACATTTATATGAATTCTATGAACAAATAAATAAACGTCGCAAAGACTGTTGGGTGCGATCATACCAGCACTAATGCACCGGATCCCATCAGAACTCCGAAGTTAAGCGTGCTTGGGCGAGAGCAGTACTAGGATGTGTGACCCCCTGGGAAGTCCTCGTGTTGCATCCCCTTTTCGCAACTTGTTTAGTTCAGAACGTCTAAATGCAAGATGTTCCTGCTATACTATTATTAAATGGTGCCACAATAGATGAAATTGCTCGTGCGATCGAAAAAAACTTCGATATCATACTACGGAATTTGTAGTTGCCGGGGTCGTGCGGGTTCCACACGTAAAACTAGGCAAAAGTCAGTCTTCGGATTCTAATTTGGGCTCAGGACCCCCTGCCAATGGGTCTTCGACCAATTGGCGCGATGTGGATCTCGTCAAGAGCTTCGCGTGAGCAGGCTGAAGGTCAAGTGGTTCATCCCGGATCAAAAGTTACGCCCTTTTGAAAATTCACGGCACATTTCTATGAATTCTATGAACAAATAAATAAACGCCGCAAAGACTGTTGGGTGCGATCATACCAGCACTAATGCACCGGATCCCATCAGAACTCCGATGTTAAGCGTGCTTGGGCGAGAGCAGTACTAGGATGGGTGACCCCTTGGGAAGTCCTCGTGTTGCACCCCTTTTCGCAACTTGTTTAGTTCGGAACGTCTAAATGCAAGATGTTCCTGCTATACTATTATTAAATGGTGCCACAATAGATGAAATTGCTCGTGCGATCGAAAAAACTTCGAT
The DNA here is from genome assembly GCA_907163345.1 of Haberlea rhodopensis. Taxonomy (NCBI): domain Eukaryota; kingdom Viridiplantae; phylum Streptophyta; class Magnoliopsida; order Lamiales; family Gesneriaceae; genus Haberlea; species Haberlea rhodopensis. The sequence continues at coordinate 114,847 of CAJQUN010001035.1, forward strand.
ATCATACTACGCAATTTGTAGTTGCCGGGGTCGTGCGGGTTCCACACGTAAAACTAGGCAAAAGTCAGTCTTCGGATTCGAATTTGGGCGCAGGACCCCCTGCCAATGGGTCTTCGACCAATTGGCGCGATGTGGATCTCGTCAAGAGCTTCGCGTGAGCAGGCTGAAGGTCAAGTGGTTCATCCCGGATCAAAAGTTACGCCCTTTTGAAAAGTCACCGCACATTTCTATGAATTCTATGAACAAATAAATAAACGTCGCAAAGACTGTTGGGTGCGATCATACCAGCACTAATGCACCGGATCCCATCAGAACTCCGAAGTTAAGCGTGCTTGGGCGAGAGCAGTACTAGGATGTGTGACCCCCTGGGAAGTCCTCGTGTTGCACCCCTTTTCGCAACTTGTTTAGTTCAGAACGTCTAAATGCAAGATGTTCCTGCTATACTATTATTAAATGGTGCCACAATAGATGAAATTGCTCGTGCGATCGAAAAAAACTTCGATATCATACTACGGAATTTGTAGTTGCCGGGGTCGTGCGGGTTCCACACGTAAAACTAGGCAAAAGTCAGTCTTCGGATTCTAATTTGGGCTCAGGACCCCCTGCCAATGGGTCTTCGACCAATTGGCGCGATGTGGATCTCGTCAAGAGCTTCGCGTGAGCAGGCTGAAGGTCAAGTGGTTCATCCCGGATCAAAAGTTACGCCCTTTTGAAAATTCACGGCACATTTCTATGAATTCTATGAACAAATAAATAAACGCCGCAAAGACTGTTGGGTGCGATCATACCAGCACTAATGCACCGGATCCCATCAGAACTCCGATGTTAAGCGTGCTTGGGCGAGAGCAGTACTAGGATGGGTGACCCCTTGGGAAGTCCTCGTGTTGCACCCCTTTTCGCAACTTGTTTAGTTCGGAACGTCTAAATGCAAGATGTTCCTGCTATACTATTATTAAATGGTGCCACAATAGATGAAATTGCTCGTGCGATCGAAAAAACTTCGATATCATACTACGCAATTTGTAGTTGCCGGGGTCGTGCGGGTTCCACACGTAAAACTAGGCAAAAGTCAGTCTTCGGATTCGAATTTGGGCGCAGGACCCCCTGCCAATGGGTCATCGACCAATTGGCGCGATGTGGATCTCGTCAAGAGCTTCGCGTGAGCAGGCTGAAGGTCAAGTGGTTCATCCCGGATCAAAAGTTACGCCCTTTTGAAAATTCACCGCACATTTCTATGAATTCTATGAACAAATAAATAAACGCCGCAAAGACTGTTGGGTGCGATCATACCAGCACTAATGCACCGGATCTCATCAGAACTCCGAAGTTAAGCGTGCTTGGGCGAGAGCAGTACTAGGATGGGTGACCCCCTGGGAAGTCCTCGTGTTGCACCCCTTTTCGCAACTTGTTTAGTTCCGGAACGTCTAAATGCAAGATGTTCCTGCTATACTATTATTAAATGGTGCCACAATAGATGAAATTGCTCGTGCGATCGAAAAAAACTTCGATATCATACTACGCAATTTGTAGTTGCCGGGGTCGTGCGGGTTCCACACGTAAAACTAGGCAAAAGTCAGTCTTCGGATTCGAATTTGGGCGCAGGACCCCCTGCCAATGGGTCTTCGACCAATTGGCGCGATGTGGATCTCGTCAAGAGCTTCGCGTGAGCAGGCTGAAGGTCAAGTGGTTCATCCCGGATCAAAAGTTACGCCCGTTTTGAAAAGTCACCGCACATTTCTATGAATTCTATGAACAAATAAATAAACGTCGCAAAGACTGTTGGGTGCGATCATACCAGCACTAATGCACCGGATCCCATCAGAACTCCGAAGTTAAGCGTGCTTGGGCGAGAGCAGTACTAGGATGTGTGACCCCCTGGGAAGTCCTCGTGTTGCACCCCTTTACGCAACTTGTTTAGTTCAGAACGTCTAAATGCAAGATGTTCCTGCTATACTATTATTAAATGGTGCCACAATAGATGAAATTGCTCGTGCGATCGAAAAAACTTCGATATCATACTACGGAATTTGTAGTTGCCGGGGTCGTGCGGGTTCCACACGTAAAACTAGGCAAAAGTCAGTCTTCGGATTCTAATTTGGGCTCAGGACCCCCTGCCAATGGGTCTTCGACCAATTGGCGCGATGTGGATCTCGTCAAGAGCTTCGCGTGAGCAGGCTGAAGGTCAAGTGGTTCATCCCGGATCAAAAGTTACGCCCTTTTGAAAATTCACGGCACATTTCTATGAATTCTATGAACAAATAAATAAACGCCGCAAAGACTGTTGGGTGCGATCATACCAGCACTAATGCACCGGATCCCATCAGAACTCCGATGTTAAGCGTGCTTGGGCGAGAGCAGTACTAGGATGGGTGACCCCTTGGGAAGTCCTCGTGTTGCACCCCTTTTCGCAACTTGTTTAGTTCGGAACGTCTAAATGCAAGATGTTCCTGCTATACTATTATTAAATGGTGCCACAATAGATGAAATTGCTCGTGCGATCGAAAAAACTTCGATATCATACTACGCAATTTGTAGTTGCCGGGGTCGTGCGGGTTCCACACGTAAAACTAGGCAAAAGTCAGTCTTCGGATTCGAATTTGGGCGCAGGACCCCCTGCCAATGGGTCATCGACCAATTGGCGCGATGTGGATCTCGTCAAGAGCTTCGCGTGAGCAGGCTGAAGGTCAAGTGGTTCATCCCGGATCAAAAGTTACGCCCTTTTGAAAATTCACCGCACATTTCTATGAATTCTATGAACAAATAAATAAACGTCCGCAAAGACTGTTGGGTGCGATCATACCAGCACTAATGCACCGGATCCCATCAGAACTCCGAAGTTAAGCGTGCTTGGGCGAGAGCAGTACTAGGATGTGTGACCCCCTGGGAAGTCCTCGTGTTGCACCCCTTTTCGCAACTTGTTTAGTTCAGAACGTCTAAATGCAAGATGTTCCTGCTATACTATTATTAAATGGTGCCACAATAGATGAAATTGCTCGTGCGATCGAAAAAAACTTCGATATCATACTACGGAATTTGTAGTTGCCGGGGTCGTGCGGGTTCCACACGTAAAACTAGGCAAAAGTCAGTCTTCGGATTCTAATTTGGGCTCAGGACCCCCTGCCAATGGGTCTTCGACCAATTGGCGCGATGTGGATCTCGTCAAGAGCTTCGCGTGAGCAGGCTGAAGGTCAAGTGGTTCATCCCGGATCAAAAGTTACGCCCTTTTGAAAATTCACGGCACATTTCTATGAATTCTATGAACAAATAAATAAACGCCGCAAAGACTGTTGGGTGCGATCATACCAGCACTAATGCACCGGATCCCATCAGAACTCCGATGTTAAGCGTGCTTGGGCGAGAGCAGTACTAGGATGGGTGACCCCTTGGGAAGTCCTCGTGTTGCACCCCTTTTCGCAACTTGTTTAGTTCGGAACGTCTAAATGCAAGATGTTCCTGCTATACTATTATTAAATGGTGCCACAATAGATGAAATTGCTCGTGCGATCGAAAAAACTTCGATATCATACTACGCAATTTGTAGTTGCCGGGGTCGTGCGGGTTCCACACGTAAAACTAGGCAAAAGTCAGTCTTCGGATTCGAATTTGGGCGCAGGACCCCCTGCCAATGGGTCTTCGACCAATTGGCGCGATGTGGATCTCGTCAAGAGCTTCGCGTGAGCAGGCTGAAGGTCAAGTGGTTCATCCCGGATCAAAAGTTACGCCCTTTTGAAAATTCACCGCACATTTCTATGAATTCTATGAACAAATAAATAAACGCCGCAAAGACTGTTGGGTGCGATCATACCAGCACTAATGCACCGGATCCCATCAGAACTCCGAAGTTAAGCGTGCTTGGGCGAGAGCAGTACTAGGATGTGTGACCCCCTGGGAAGTCCTCGTGTTGCACCCCTTTTCGCAACTTGTTTAGTTCAGAACGTCTAAATGCAAGATGTTCCTGCTATACTATTATTAAATGGTGCCACAATAGATGAAATTGCTCGTGCGATCGAAAAAACTTCGATATCATACTACGGAATTTGTAGTTGCCGGGGTCGTGCGGGTTCCACACGTAAAACTAGGCAAAAGTCAGTCTTCGGATTCTAATTTGGGCTCAGGACCCCCTGCCAATGGGTCTTCGACCAATTGGCGCGATGTGGATCTCGTCAAGAGCTTCGCGTGAGCAGGCTGAAGGTCAAGTGGTTCATCCCGGATCAAAAGTTACGCCCTTTTGAAAATTCACGGCACATTTCTATGAATTCTATGAACAAATAAATAAACGCCGCAAAGACTGTTGGGTGCGATCATACCAGCACTAATGCACCGGATCCCATCAGAACTCCGATGTTAAGCGTGCTTGGGCGAGAGCAGTACTAGGATGGGTGACCCCTTGGGAAGTCCTCGTGTTGCACCCCTTTTCGCAACTTGTTTAGTTCGGAACGTCTAAATGCAAGATGTTCCTGCTATACTATTATTAAATGGTGCCACAATAGATGAAATTGCTCGTGCGATCGAAAAAACTTCGATATCATACTACGCAATTTGTAGTTGCCGGGGTCGTGCGGGTTCCACACGTAAAACTAGGCAAAAGTCAGTCTTCGGATTCGAATTTGGGCGCAGGACCCCCTGCCAATGGGTCATCGACCAATTGGCGCGATGTGGATCTCGTCAAGAGCTTCGCGTGAGCAGGCTGAAGGTCAAGTGGTTCATCCCGGATCAAAAGTTACGCCCTTTTGAAAATTCACCGCACATTTCTATGAATTCTATGAACAAATAAATAAACGCCGCAAAGACTGTTGGGTGCGATCATACCAGCACTAATGCACCGGATCCCATCAGAACTCCGAAGTTAAGCGTGCTTGGGCGAGAGCAGTACTAGGATGGGTGACCCCCTGGGAAGTCCTCGTGTTGCACCCCTTTTCGCAACTTGTTTAGTTCGGAACGTCTAAATGCAAGATGTTCCTGCTATACTATTATTAAATGGTGCCACAATAGATGAAATTGCTCGTGCGATCGAAAAAACTTCGATATCATACTACGCAATTTGTAGTTGCCGGGGTCGTGCGGGTTCCACACGTAAAACTAGGCAAAAGTCAGTCTTCGGATTCGAATTTGGGCGCAGGACCCCCTGCCAATGGGTCATTCGACCAATTGGCGCGATGTGGATCTCGTCAAGAGCTTCGCGTGAGCAGGCTGAAGGTCAAGTGGTTCATCCCGGATCAAAAGTTACGCCCTTTTGAAAAGTCACCGCACATTTCTATGAATTCTATGAACAAATAAATAAACGTCGCAAAGACTGTTGGGTGCGATCATACCAGCACTAATGCACCGGATCCCATCAGAACTCCGAAGTTAAGCGTGCTTGGGCGAGAGCAGTACTAGGATGTGTGACCCCCTGGGAAGTCCTCGTGTTGCACCCCTTTTCGCAACTTGTTTAGTTCAGAACGTCTAAATGCAAGATGTTCCTGCTATACTATTATTAAATGGTGCCACAATAGATGAAATTGCTCGTGCGATCAAAAAAACTTCGATATCATACTACGGAATTTGTAGTTGCCGGGGTCGTGCGGGTTCCACACGTAAAACTAGGCAAAAGTCAGTCTTCGGATTCTAATTTGGGCTCAGGACCCCCTGCCAATGGGTCTTCGACCAATTGGCGCGATGTGGATCTCGTCAAGAGCTTCGCGTGAGCAGGCTGAAGGTCAAGTGGTTCATCCCGGATCAAAAGTTACGCCCTTTTGAAAATTCACCGCACATTTCTATGAATTCTATGAACAAATAAATAAACGCCGCAAAGACTGTTGGGTGCGATCATACCAGCACTAATGCACCGGATCCCATCAGAACTCCGATGTTAAGCGTGCTTGGGCGAGAAGCAGTACTAGGATGGGTGACCCCCTTGGGAAGTCCTCGTGTTGCACCCCTTTTCGCAACTTGTTTAGTTT